>BLXT01006392.1:2817599-2830858 GCA_019648995.1 Plakobranchus ocellatus | reverse complement strand
AAAAAAAAAAAAAAAAAACCGAATAAAGACCCAAGCATAATTATTGATTGTAAAACTGGCCTCTGTATTGATTTTGTTGTCCCTCCTCTAAATTCATGAGGAGGTTGGATATGTCAAGTAAAGTTTGAGTCTTTTGGTGGTTCAATACACTGTCCAAAATTATTGTAATATCGACAGTTTTTGCACCCCTTTTCCTCTCCAAAAATTATCCTCATTATATGCATGAGCAAGAATATCGGTCTAAGTATTGCATCCAACGACTAGCATCAGCAACGCAAGAGATTTCATGCTCAAACTGACAAGAATCTTCGATTTGATATTTGGCTAGGTCATATTCTTAAATTCACATTTTAAAATTTTAAATACGCTCTTTCATATATATATATATATATATATATATATATATATATATATATATATATATATATATATATATATATAATTTAGATATATATATATTTCTATAAATTCCGCATTAGAACTACCACTGGTCGCTGTAATATTTATATGCAAACTGTCTCGGTATTTAAGCGACCAAAATTGGTCGTTATAATACAAACTTATGCGGTGCAGTTACTTGACGACTGGGTGGCTTACCTTGAGTCCTAAGACTGTTTATGACCTTATTTTTTGTACCAAACAAAAGCCGTAAAGTCAGGTGGTATATGTATGAGTTCTACACAATAACATTTTATAGTAGTTAGAACGACCGGTGTGCAAATCCGAATTACAACGATTGGATTAAAATGTTGGATATATTTTAAAATACGCCTTACAGCTTTGAAAAATAATGTCTCTATTCGTAACCAATCATGCTCTCAAATATCTTCTGTTTTAATTTCAAGCATCACATAAAATTTTTGAAAACGGCGATTTTCGCTTCATTTTGGTCACCTTTCAGAGATATAGGTTTCTATTTTTAGATCGTATACTCGAAGCAGCTGAAACTAGAGATTGCTCTTGCTTAAGACTAGGCTACCTTAGGTACCTAAGTTGAAATAATGAATTTCCTGTTTCACTTTTGCCTTTGGCCCGATATTAGGAGCATCGCTATGCTTTGGCCTTTTTGCCAAGAACAACAGCAAGTGTAAGCGTTAGTCCTTTACTCGCGGGAGGATCTTTTGTAATTAATTAAGATGCTTTAGAATGGTTTCTTGGGTGTTAAAAAAACTTGAGGCATCCTTTAAAAAGACACAGGGTGAAGAGAAAGGCAAAGCAGTGGATGCAGGTAAGTTTGAACCTAATTTATATTCATGATCGCTAATTAGATCTAGGAAGACTCCAAATCTAGATCTAGATCTAGATCTAATCAAGATACATTAAGAAATATTTAGATAGGCAGCCTTTAGATCTAGATGTAGACGTTCTATAGTAAAATTTCAAATAAATCTTCTTATTAAATGAATTTAAGCACAAACGGTGTTGAAAACGTATTGATAAAGAGTTGGGGAAAGCCACTAAAAAATCTCCAAAAATATAAATTTGCGACATCTTAATGCTAGAGGCGCGAAGTAGGCCACGAAAAATCAGCCTCAGGGCGGCGTTGCCACAGGTTGATGTTTACAAAAATGTGGGTCATCACCTATCACCTATCCCTAAGATTTGGGATCCGTCGGGGCGCAGCAGAGGATCTCCTAACCACAGCTTTCCATTCCTCTCTATCTTCAGCTTTCCGTAAGGTGTTTCTCAACTCCATTCCTGTCCATTCTCCGATGTCGTCTTCCCAGCGTTTCTTCTGCCCCCCTCTCCTTCTGCTTCCATTTACGGTATCCTGCATGATGGTCTTGGCAAGACCAGATGAGCGAGTAGTGTGCCCATACCATTTCAGTTTCCGTTGTCGAACGATGACCAGAAGGTCAACATGTGGTTCAATGGCATTTTCAATTCTTCTACTCACTTCCTCATTTGTGATATGATCTTTATATGAGATACCAAGTAGTCTTCTGTAGCACCTCGTTTCCATGGCTCTGATTCTTTTTTGAATATCAGCGTTCAGTGTTCACGACTCACAGGCATAGAGAAAAATTGACATGACCAAGAAACGTAGCAGTCTGATCTTAGAGCACATAGCAATGTTCTTATTGTTCCAGATGGGTTTAAGTTTGGTCAGAGCGGCTGTAGTCTGGGCTATTCTAGATAGTATTTCAGGCTTTGATCCTTCGTCGGAGATTATTGAGCCTAGATATTTGAATTTTGTAACACTTTCAAGTATTTGACAGTTGACCTTTATTTCTTTCTTCGATGACACTTTGCTGTTGGTCATAATCTTGGTTTTCTCTGCATTAATCTCCATGCCAAAGTTGGATGAGGCTTTGTCCAGTTGTTCCACCAAGCTGGCCAGTTCACATTCATTTCCAGCTAGCCCATCGATGTCGTCGGCAAACCGTAGATTGGTGATAGGTCTGCCACCAATGCTAACTGTTCTGAAGTGGTCCTCCAGAGCATCAGTCATAATTCTTTCGAGAAGATATTGAAGAGGATTGGGGAGAGTAGGCAGTCTTGTCGCACCCCGACTGTTGTTCTGAACCAATCTCCGATATTGTTGTTACAAAAGACTGCACTTGATGTGAGTATCGCAGAGAAAAACGTGTGAAATATAACCTGTGTGAGAAATTTACATAGATACTGCATGCAGAGTAGAGACAAAAGATTAGTGAAATCACATTTTTTCGGAAAGCTAAGAGTTGGTGTCATGTGATAAAAGCATTATTTTCGAGTGAGATAAATTTTATTTTTGTTTCCACGGGGTCAAACAAGATAAACAAGGGAAAAATCCAAATTCAATCACGAATAGTAATTCTCAAATCGACAAATCATGCAGCGTGGCAGTGCTTCTCGCCGGCACGAAAAAAAGCTGTTTTCAGAAAAGTTCAATAGATATTTGACCTTAGGAAACTATCGATGTCTCGCACTCAATAAACACACAGTTCAACCCAAGATTAGTTGTTCAAGTTGCCTACAGTCTGTAACAAAAACTGACAAAAAGCTTGGCTTAGTCTCGTCAAACCGATAATCTGCCTGCCTGTATAAGAATCAAAATAGCAAAATTTAGTACTAGACCCGTGGCTTTACCAACAGTTATCAGACCTGCATGAAAACAACCCTTCCCCCCCCCCCCCCACAATGATCCCTCATTCTCAATGCAGATTCATTTCAGGCCACACTACAAGGCATGAACAAGTTTGTTCATCGAATGTTAGCTTGGACGCGATCTAAAACTTTCTTTGTCTCCAAGACTTATATTGGGGAAGCATCTCACTTGGATATTTTCAGACAAGCAACTAGCATCGTGAGACCATTTACCTCCCTCAAGTGAGCGCACACATAGACACACATCCAACAGTCTCTTCAAGGTTTTTCTCCTTTTTAGACCTTCGAAAATTCACAGCTCCTCATGGGATTCATTGGACCGCCAAGTCTAAGTGTAAAATCATTGCATCATGTAAGGTATTGATAAATCGCCATACCACAGCACAGGTTTGTGAAAAATCACACACGCATTGCAATTGTATCACACACACACACAGACACTCATTTTGCCCTGACGTGGGCCTACAATTTAAATGAAAATATACGATTTTACAAAACGCACAATGGAAAACACATATGCCTAAACGCAAAGAGAGATTCACCGAAATTTGATCAGAATTCGTGAGAAAAGTAACCTGTATAATTTATAGATATTATAAAAATGTTATCGCCTAGATCTACGCGCCTCTACTTATAATATATAGGTATAGATTAGTGTTCAATCTCATTAAAAATATATAATTCAAATAGTCATCACTAAAAATATAAATGAATGCATACAGACTTTCAAAATATAGATTGGTAGGTTAATAATCGGTACTTCTGAGTTTGGGTTTGAAAATACTCCGACTTCATGCTTTCCCTCTCTTTACTATTTATAAGTAATGCTAGGTCGGGTATTGTTTTGCCAGCCATTGAGGGATCAACACAGCTCTGTCAAGTGTAGCAACAGAGTACGCTGCTGTAACAACTGACCACGAGGTAATGGCCTATTGGTTCTAAAAGATTAGATCACCAAGTCCAGGTGGGCCTATCATTGCATCATGTAATGTATGCATCAAACAAGCCAATCACAACATTCCTCGCCGTAGGCCAGGGTTGAGAAAGACACAGACACAAGGAGTCGTGAAGTTTTTCTCCACCCCTTGACTGTAGCCTATCGGAGGCGAAAAACGTCAACGAGTTTTACTGGCTGTTCTGAAATTGATTGTGCCTGTTGTCATGTTCACTGATGACTATGTTCACTGAGTATGAGCTTCATACAACTCTAATCCTGATACCATAATAGGCGAGATATGCACACACACTCATGTTCAACTTCTTATCAGATCGTCAGTAATTTTGAACAGAATGGGCATGACTGTCTTCATAGTCGTAATATGACATATACGTTATATTATTAAACAATGAAGGCATGAATACCAAACGTGTAAACATGCCCAACAGTACCACTTCAACTAACCATCTTATATTGCTTAGTCTTAGAACCAAGCCAAAGTCATTTTCTACTTTTGTTTTAGATTCAAAGAAACAGAAAAAGACTTAGAAGAAATATACCCCTCTTAAGATATTGATGTTAATTTTTATAATAAATATTGGTGTTTGTGTGTGTGAGTGTTTATCTGAAACTCCTTAATATTAAACACTGCAGTTTTCTCTCTATTTTTTTTATTTTTAAAGTGGAGTTAAGAAAGTCCAGAACATGAGTGGAAGTGAAGGGGAGCCAGATTTATTTTCAGACAACCAAAGTGATGAGGCAAGTAATAATGTTATTTTTCTATGTAAGTTTCGTTTCTTCAAGTTTTTAAATTATTCTGCTAATTATTTGGGTGAAGGAAGCAATTCTGTATTCTCACTCTTTGTTGATTTCTTTGTGAAAGTTTTGAAATTTTTATATATATATATTGTTTTTAACTGTGGAAATGAATTGGAATTTTCTGAATATGGCATGATTTTGGTCTATGAAGTGTTGGATACTACTAATGTTTTAGCAAAAAAGCAACTATAATAATAACAATCATGTTTGTTTTCAATGATCATGGGAAATTTTTTTTATAAGGGCTTAACTCAAACTTTTTCTTACTGGAAGTTTAATGTTTGCCTCTCTTCTGGTTCTGAATTTTTGTTCAGGATTATGACTATGTACCAAGCTCATCTGTCTCTAGCAGTGATAGTGATGATGTCAACTCTGTTTGTAGTTAGGTTTTAAAGTGAATAGAATTTGTCATGATTCCTGGGATAAATTTACATTTCAACTTAACCATTGGGCATTTTGATCTTTAAAAAATATATCTTGTGATTTTTAGAGAATGAAACAGTTTAAAATCTTGCATAATTTCTAAAGGTTTGAAAATAAATGAGGCAATTCATGTAGTCATGATCTTTAAAGAGACATATATAATCAATGTATATAAAATAATGAAACAGTACTACTTAAAACAGGTTCAACTAAATAAAAAAAGTAGAAAATTGGAGGCAGTGAGAGAAGGAAAATTAAAATATCTTAATGTTACAACTGAAATTCTTAAAGGAAGCTAAACAGAAGTGCAGCAGAAACCATTAAGTCAAGAAAAATTTGCGGAGGAAAATAAATTGTTAGGAAAGGCAAGTGAAATACAATTCCTGGAGGAAACAAAGGTTCAGATAGCCACTATTTGAGCCTTGACAGGATCTTCTGAGCCACAAGTGGGTTATATCTTGTAGTTTCTGGTGCTTTTTTAATTATTATTTATTTGGGATTCCCCCTGTCCTCTTTCCTCTCAAATGCTCTTTAGTAAAATGTCCATTTATGAGACAACTTTAGTTAAGTTCAAGGAAGAAGGAGAAATGAAGCTGAATTTGTATCTTTGGTGCTTTATCTATGTGCTTTGTTTACCGTATTTTTTCAGTGACCATGATAGCAGCTGTTGAATCAACTAAAAGGACCACAAAAAAGAACCACTAATGTGATCAAAAGTCAGTAATAGTGAAACTAAGCTCGTGACAAATTGCTTTTCAGAGTTTGTCAGGAATAAAAGTGATAAAGATAATACTATATGATTATAGGATATAAATACTTTATAATACTTTCAATGTTAATGCTTTGATTATCTTTGGGTTTTTCTGCATTTAGTGAGGCATTGTATGAACTTTTAAAACTTTTTTTTTCTCCAAAAAATCTCTGTAGAAATGCATCTGTAGAATTAACCGATCTAAGAATACTCAACCTTGAGACTTCAGTTTCATTGATCATTAAAATACAAACCACTGTGTTTTTGTGTGACTCAAAATTAAAATATTGAATAAACATCTTTCAAATGCCTTGGGCAGTGATAGAGCTTTATTGATCTCATCTTGTTATTTAATCGATATCGAAGTATGTACTTATATAATATTTGAGAATAATAATGAATAGAATTTATCGACCTTTTTATTCATAGCTAGAGCCAAGCTCAAAGTGATTTATTTTTTAATTAAGTTTTTAGTGAAATGTTATCCTTATCAATTTAAAATGGTAAATTTAACTTAATACATGTAAACTTTTTGTATCAAAGCATGAAGACTGAATTTTTTTTTAACACGAGATCAATGTTTTTAAAGTTAATCTTTATGATTTTTAATATAAAGAAGATGGTACCAAAATATTATTTTGCAATGCATTTTCAATTCTATAATTTCATACTACTTGGATGCATACAGGCTACATCTTAAAATTACATGAATTTGGTTATTTACATCCTTGGGTTGTAAGGGGCTACGTGATCAAGCTTTAAGGCTGCCAGTGTCGGGGCTCGAACCCGCAACAGAAGGGTCCCTGCAGATCTGAGGGCAGACTCACTCGCCACTGAGCCATTTATGCCTCACATTTTTATGGTGCAGGCATTACAGAATCTTAACACCAACCTACTGCTATGAGCACTATAGTCCAAAATTTTTACCCTTTTTTTTTTTGTAAATCAAGGTTTTCTGTAATGAAATAAATATTACTTTTATGTATGAGTCTCTGAGTCTCGCGCTCTTTCTCTCTGAGTGTCTCTTTCCCTGTTTCTGTCTATCTCTCCCGCTTTTTCTCTTTAACTCTCTGAATCTCTGTCTTTCTCTCTCTGTATCCCCCTCTCTCTCTATGTGTCTCCCTCTTTCTTGCTCTTCCTCTGTCAAAAGTTCACTCAAAATTTCTCTCTCCCTCTCTCTCCTTCTCTCTTTCACCCCCTCAGTCTCTGTCGTTATCTCTGAATCTTTTTCTGTCAAAATTTCTCTCTCTCTCTCTCTCTCTCTCTCATACACACTCTTTCTCTCCCTCTCTCTTGCTCTACCACTGTCAAAAGTATTATCAAAATTTGTCTCTCTCTTTTTCTCACTCCCTCACTCTGTCTATCTCTTTCCCTGCATCTCTTTCTGTCAAAAGTTATCTTTCTCTCTTGCTCTCTCCCTCTCTCTCTCTATATATATATCTCTCTCTCTGTCTCTTGCGCTCTCTATGTCAAAAGTACACTCAAAATTTGTCTCTCACTTTCTCTCTCGCTCTCTTATTTTCTCTCCCATCCATCTTTTTACTATTCTCTCTCTTTTCCTTCTCTCACGTATGAGTTTTACACCAATTTTATTGAAAAAGATGCCACTAGAATCAGTGAGTCCTAAATCCTTGATAGCAGAGTTGTGTTTTAATATTCTTTAGGCATTTTTCATTCTAGACTCTATTACGAAGTGTGGACCCGATGTGTAGATGCAGTATTAATATCACTGTATATCTCTACATTCTACAATTACTAGTAGTAAGTTAGATAAAATTTCTGCAATGCCTGCTAGGAAATTCGTAAACTTAGGTGACTATTATACCGCCCTCTTCCCACCTCCCAAAAAAAAGCCCATCGCTAAAAATATTTATTAAAAAAAAACATCAAAATAATAATACAAATGCCAAATTACGACCTACTCATACCCCTGTATATATGTCGTCATAATGATGGTCATTGTAACTTGGGTCAAATAGTTATTCAAATGCAAATCGTCATAACGCTGATCAAACGTTCAGAAATGTTAGAGCGACCACTTATTTTTCTATATTTTTTCTATAACAACAAAAAATCAAACCAATAAAATGTTGACCTATGTTGAGAATAAGTGTGTTAGATATGGTATCCCTGGCATTGTAGCTTGTAAAATGGCACATATACCATCGGTCGTCCCAACCATGATTTGCACGACGGTCGCTCTACCCAGGAATTTGTTGTTATATGTATATATATATATATATATATATATATATATATATATATATTTTTTTTTTTTTTTTTTATTCGAACAAAACATGTCATTGTATAATACGCATGCAACTCATTTCATGGGACAGGGCTTTTAGGCTTCCCAAAAGAGTAGATTGTAATGGGGTCACTTGCTTTTCAGCTTAAGATCTGCAAACAGAAACAAAATTTTTGGAAAAGATGACTTTGGGTAATATTGACACTGGCAATCATACTTTTTGAAATGGACTGATGTTGATTGCTTAGCTTTTCAAGTAATTACAATGAACACAATAAATGAATAAAGAGGGCATTGTTTTCGTATTGTTAAGTTTCATATGATAATACCTCGAACTGTCAAACACGAACGGCAATCCCTAGTGTCATTGGTTACAATTGTTTAATTGTGTGCTTGTAAGTGTGATTGTGCTGATGGTCATGCCAAGGAGACGGCAAGGATTGAGGTTCGCCTGTGTAATAGTTGATCTTATTTTTGACGGGTTTAGTCCGCATCGGTCAAATCGAAAAATATCGGTGGAAAAACTCGCAATAAACTGCACTTCAAATCTTGGACGAGAGCCTTCAGCTTCTAAGGTATAAAGTTGGTTTACAGTCGATTGCTTTTTAATTCTAGATACCTTTTCATTTGTTACACAGTTACCCGCAAAATGAACACGAGTTAATATCGTGCATTTTTTTTCAATTGACTACTCTAATTAACGTGAAATATCATTTGAGAAATCTAAAGTGCATTTGTGCGTTGAAAATATAACCATCAAAACAATGTAGACTATAAGGAAAAGGCAAAACAATATGGAAATGCCTTTAAAACACATCACTGTCAGATTATGAAAGTATCATTTTCTTGATTATGGAATCCAATGCTGATAATTCTATTATATATATAAAAAAAAAAATTGATGCACAATGCTCTACCATTTTGTCTGCATAAATTTGTGTTTTCTGTGGGGCAAGATTTTTCTAAGGGCCGAAAGTCCTGTATATCAGAGGGAGGACTAGCCTGAAAAATTGGTATTGCAAACCTTGACTTAATAGCCGGCTTTCAAAGGAACATTGTTATATCATTACTAGATTACAATTTCTTTTCATACTCGTTGGTTTATTGTCTTGAATACTTTTTAAAATACTTGAAGACTGTCGTGGCCAAATGAGTTGCAATTTCGGTAATATTAAATGTATGGACGATATTCCATTTAATTTAGCTACACCAGAAGAGTCAACCAAGATGAAAAGTCTTATTATTAAGAAGACAAACTTATAATAAAAAAAATCACGTAATTATTTGCATTTTGAAGATTTTTAGGCTAAATGAACAGCAATGGATTTGGCTAGTTTTTATAAGGATGGACATAAACATAATGCATTGTCAAGCAATTTCCTCCCTCATTTCATTACCCGAACGCCACATGCAGGTAGTGATCATAATGGAGAAACTTGTGGAATGGTCCCATGGGGAAAAACCTCCCGGATGGGGGGAAAGGGCCATCTCTTGGTGATAAATTCAAAAGATCTTACCTATCGTGTAAGTTGCCCATTAGAATTACAAAGCACACATAAAAGACTATGATTATTAGTATGCATTAGAAATACGATGTAAAGTTAATGCCAGGTCTTCTTCATTAAAGTAAAGAAGAAAACAAAAACAACAGATATATACGCAAAAAAACAAGCAAAAAGAAGAAAAATCCAATGCACACACACACACACACACCGCTCTCTCTCCCACTCCCTCTTTCTGTCTCTCTCTCTCTTTCTCTCTTTTCTCTCTCTCTGTCTCATTAACAATTAAAGGATTTAAAAAATACCCTTTAATTCAGACCCACATCCAAAAACTTGTTTTAACAGAAGCAGGTCTTTACTCTTAATGATGTATGATGAATTGAGAGTGTTTTGTCTATGCAAGAATATGTGTTGATTTTAATATGGGCTGAGAATTTTTAAAAGGTTGTATCCGACAAAATATCGGAGAAAGAACTAGCGAAAAAATCTTGAGTTTGTAAATTGTGGACTTTTTTCGCTGCAGATGCTGTACGAATAATTACTGATAGTAAGTGAGTTAGTTTTTTTTTAAATTGGCCCTCTTATGTCTTCACTTCAGATAGTTTTGAATTGCTCATCAATTATGATATTTTTATCTCAAGTCCTTGTTTTTTAAATATTTCAGTTGGTCACGCATAGTTAAAAAAAAAAGCATACCTCATTGTTTTGTCTATTATGTTGATTATAGAAAGGCGATATTCTTGCTCAGGTAATAAATGTTTGTAGTTCGGTTACAAATATAGTGATGAAAATGGTGATCATAGTTACATAAGAATGTAGACGAAGAGTATAACTAGGAAAAGGGAAAAAACTAAAAAGAACAGGGAGGATAGGGAAAAGCTGCAGGCTGAATTAAGAGAAAATAAGTTTTAGAGATCGAATGATAACAGAGGAATATAGGGGAAAAACGAAACGTGTTCTGATGTACTTTCTTATGATTTGACTATTCATTTGATGCAAATTGTATTGTTGCTGTGCATCATCACTACTGGTCATTCCCTGGTTTCAGGCCATTGAGGTGCGAAGACTTCAGTGCATTTTGCTGCCTAAACAGCGATATAGCTCATCTTTTCAATAGTTTTGTAAAAAAAAATCAGACTATTGGGAATCACACTGAGATACTCAAAGTTAGATTGAAAAATGTTTTAGAGTGTATGGGTCGTTTTTATTGCTTCATTTGCTGCTTCGCAACAGTGTCACTGACAATGGAACAAGTCGGCCTAATAATAACATTAAAACTTTGAAATCTGATCCGTTTTTGGAATGAATAAGTGATAGACTAAATGAGTCAACCGTGTGCAATTAAAGTTCTTAAATAATATCGTTTTTTACTTTCCATCTCGATTGAATTTCGTATGTAGATCTAACAATTACATCTAAACAACCTTGAGCACACAACAGTTTGAAGTAGCACGTGTCACTCCTCAAGTTCGGAAAAAAAATACCGTAAAAAAAAGGAAGTTTCTATTCATTATAAGTCATGAACTAAATGGACTAGAACAATAAGACTTCGCACATTTCTAGATATATTTGTTAAAAAATCTCATTAAAAAAATTGCGTACGAGTGATGAACCTTTGTGAAATTCTCTCCCTTTTCCTAGTGTTTGTCAAAGCACAATGGCCAGCAAGAAATCTTGTACAGGATGCGACATTCGTATTATAATAAAATTTTCAATTCTTTGGGTAAGTCAGCCACTGACATACAAAATGATCTCGTAACTGCTCTTAGACACCAGGCATCTTCCATTCAAACAAACAGAATGGATGGGACCATTTCAGAAAGGTGATTTGACAATAGTGATAGCAGCAGGCTTGTGGGGATGCAGGGGTCGCTGCTGTTCAGCAATCTTTAGCTGAAGATAGAAGGAAATCGTGTGAGGAGATAGCTGACAATGTGCTGATATCAAAGTCTTCGGTTCACAGGGTTCTGAGGGACAAACTTGATAAAATGAAAATGCTCTACTAATGGGTTCCCCACCCACTCACACCAGATCAATAAGATTGCAGGGCCAGATTCTCAAGACAATTCATTAAAAGATTCCAGAAAGAGCAAAACAGATTTTTAGATCGAATTGTCACTGGAGACGAAACGAAGGTTTACTCATGGGATCCGGAAACAAAAGACAATTGGCTGAGTAGAGAAACCTCGACCACAGAAAGCACGTCGAAAGCAGGGTTCTCTGAAGGTCATGCACATTCTCTTTTTCGACACATTCGGAATTATTTTGCGATGGCCATTTTCAATGGGCACCACAGTCAATGCTCAGTATAACAAAATGTTATAAAAAACAAAGAAAGACCGGCCTTAAAAACAAAAAAAATGAGGCTCAGGACTGTTGCAGTCTGGAGTCATCTTCCATCACGACCACGCGCCAGTGCACACTGCCAGAATGGTCACCGAGTTGATGGACAAATATGAGTGGTTTGTTTTCGAGCATCCACGTTATTCTCCTCACTTAGCTTCATGTAACTGCAGGCTATTTCCAAAGATGAAAGAACGCCCTCGTGGTTACGGATTTGAGTTAGAGGACGAAATTATTTTTGCGACGAAGGAAGTCATCATAAAGAATCCTATGTTGCCGCCTTTGACAGTAAGTTACGGAGAATGCGAAAATGCATTGACAATGGCGTGGCGGTTATTACGTGGAGCAGAACATTGGATGGAAATAATTTATGCCAAGTTCATGAGTTATAAAGAGGGAAAATTTGCTTTTGGGTTGGACCTTGAAATCTGATGCATCAAGGTAATATTGTAAAGGCGAGTTATTGATAGTAGTAAAACTACTTTGAAAAATTGATCACCTAAAAAAAAAAAAAAACCGTCCCAGAATTCAAAACAAACTAGATAAATGCCTAGCTTTCAGAGATGGCATCTCGCTATTACCAAATAAAGAAAATGTAACAGCATGTCTCAGAGTTTTAGTTGAATCTAGACAATAAAGAGTCCTCTTTTTTCTCTCCATAAAGCGGATAAATATTAAATGGTTCTTCATTTATGATGGACGAGAAAACACACACTCTAAAAATGGATACTAATAGGCTTATGGTCATTGATGTTTAATATTGACTATCATTCTCACACATTTTTATCTTATATATCTGTAATCAAACAAGTATAACGTTATCAGAACTGTTAACCTAAAGCCAAGTTATAAATACGCATTTCGTTATCTGACCCAGAATTATACTTTCTCAGAATAATTGGTATTTAAGGCTATCACTAGAATTTAGGACATCAGTTTTACTCGTAGTCCATGAGGTGAAAGATAAAAAAAAAATATGTTATCTTTTTAAAAAGTAAAACAAGAAAGAAAAGCAAAAGTGAACAGGTGCCTCACAATTTTTTACGTTAACAAAGGCATCGAAATCATCATAAAGATTGTTTTGTCCCCGAAATGTCACACAATAAAGTATATCAGTCTGAAGAGTCACCTTGTAATCGCCTCACC
>BLXT01006392.1:2761140-2773922 GCA_019648995.1 Plakobranchus ocellatus | reverse complement strand
CGTTCATATCTAATCATACAACTCCCCAAGATTTGGATACACATCATAAGAAACCCTGAAGCAGTTCCTGCCTGTATCTGTTTGAGAACCATCCCTTCCAAGCTTGTACTTGTGAAAACTGCCATCCAGACACACAGCTGGGACAAAAAAGAACATAATCCCAATGTACAAGTCAACATAACCAAATTTATAGATAGATACATTTACTGTTTTAAAATAATGAAAGGCAGAAAAGTAAACTATTGCATTTTGATAGAGTTCAATTACACACGATAAGTTTTGAGCATTTTGCATCTTAAACCCATCAGGCGTTAATACACAGCCACTTTCTAGCTGTTAAATTCATGATATACATGCAATAAACTCACGTCACGCACATATTTCCCTTCATCTAACCATGGAAAACACTGCATATATTCGAAATTGTTTTAGATTCTCCAAGTTTCTCATAATGCCCACAGCATTTCAATGGTTGGGCTGAGGGAAATTTGTGTAAAACATCTCTCTTGGGCACACAGGCCTGCACAGTCAGAATTCATGCCCATCATGACTTTCTGATAACAAATTCAACATTTCAACTATTAAAACACCATTGCTTTGGTGATTTAATCACAAAATTTGACATGTTTATCAAAGTAAGCAGACCTACTGCAAATGTTTTCATGATCAGAAGGAAAATTAATTAATAGCTTAAGTATAAATGAAAAATTTTCAATATAAGACTTCAGGAGCTTAGGATTATCCAGTATGTGGGGCAAGAAAGCTGTGATACACACTTTATATATCTTTGGCACCCACCAAGTCTCTTGACCTTGTGATAAGGCAGTGTCAACTGGGAGTGGGGGTGGAGAAAAGCTATTGAATACTTGGAATAAGAATGAACCATCAATTTACCCAGTGGGTGAAGAATGTTAACTAGCAAGAAGTCGCAAGAGGATATAGAATCACTGGGCCTTCATCTCTAGAGAGTGGGGATGACGAAGCATTGTACTAGTGCCTAGATGAACAAGCCAAGCACTGCACTTAGGCAATGATCACAGATTGAGCACATCCATAACCCTCCCTCTCTTTCCCTTCCCTATTTATTACTTGATCTAGGCATTCTCTATCATAAGTACCCATCTATGGTGTGGCTATTGTTTACCTCCCATTCAACAGAATAATAAATTCTTATTAAATCCCTTTTATGAAAATAACACCAACCCTTGCTATAACAATACTTTAGGACAAGACAAAAAGTTGTTATTATTGAGTTCCACTATACTACATAAATAATCTTATTTTTCCTCATAAATCATTTGTACATTCTTTTACATCAAATTCACTTTTAATTTAACAAATAACTTCTGGAACTGTAGAACTTCCTTAAAATCATGGTTCAATGAATTATTTGTTTTGCTCTTAAAAGTGATCTTAATGAATAAGTAAAATCAAACAAAGTAGTGGACTAAAAATGTGAAATGGCAGCTGTGAATTTGAAAAAAAAATATATTTTCAGGGCACAAAGATATGGTTGAAAATACATTTTCCTACATACTGACCATAGATAGCATCACCAGGACCAAAAGAACAGAGGCAAGCACACTCTGCTGTTACAGTAAAAGATGCATATGACTTTATCTCATTTGGAAGTCCTACAAGCGGTTTTAGTCTGAAACACAAAAATCAAAATAGAATTTTAAGGACAAGTCTGTATTATACAAAATAGTTTTTTTTAGCTGTGCGTTGTAAGCTGCATTTAGCAGATCAGAGAAAAAAGAACTTAAAAGTTATTATTTCTTTTTTAAAAATGTTAATTTCAAAAGTGAAAAATCCCACTTCTTTATGGCTCAGAATCAAAATAACTCGATCCTGTTTTCACCAATGAAATTCACAAAAAGACATTTCAGGCTGTTACAATGGTGTAAAAATTGTCGAAATGTCACTTTCCACTCATTCAGTCTGGTGTTGGGACATAAAATAATACATTGAGAAATGAGTATATATGTGTCACACCTTCAGATTGCACTCTTCAATCTCTGGGACGTTTACAGGAACAGAAACTATTTTTTTCTCTTCTCGTTTTTTGCTATATTACAAAAATCACAATGCTCCTTTAGCTGTATGCTTAAGTAATCCACTTGAGTGACATTCTCAGGACTAAAAAGGAAAAAACTATATTTGTCCTTTACTTTGTGTTAATGGCAAAAAAACTGCACAACCATCCAAAAATATTTTTCTCCAGGAATTAACATAGATAATGACTCTCCTCTACAAATCTATTCCCCATCAAGAAACAGTCCCGTTTGACACAAATTTATACTTCTTCACAAAAAAAATGTGTGGCACCATACTAGTTTTAATTGGATCTCACTGATATCTGTTCAAAGAAGCTCTTTAAATTAAAAAAAAAAAAAAAATCATTCTTTCCCTCTATTAAAATCATTGCAGTATTTTATTGGGTATTCGTGTGACCTTGTTGAGTCCTTTGATTCGCCCCTCAAAAAATAGACCCAGTTTCATTGGAAACAATGATGCTAATAATCTATGTTGAGAAGAAGAGAATAATTTGTTGTTATTTTCATTGAGAAAAAACAAGAATAACTTTGTGTAGTAAATTAGATTTTCATAAAAACAATTACAGAAAAAGATGAAAATATGCTACATTGGCTTAGAGTGAGATTTTAAAAAAAGCCTAGATAAATTTAAAGGCTGAGAAAGCTAATACTTTTATGCTCTAGTTCTACAGACATCTTTTCCAACATTTAAGAGAAGTAAAGAATTTTATATCTTCTACTAAACTAGGCCTGATGAGAAATGATATCATTATAAAGAAATAGACATAAATCCTGGATTAGTATAATACAGTTATCTCATCTACATTTTTTTCATCAATTCAGTATCTAGATATAATATAATAATTTTTATAGGCTGAGCAAGTAGGCTAGGCTGAAGAAAAAGAACCTACATAAGTCAGACCAAGATATTAAAAAATCTAAATAGCTTGAAATACCAATATTGACCTGATACCCAATTTTCTTTTAACATTCTCAACAAATATATTTTATGAGTATTTCAGAAAAAAAAAAAATAGCAAAATTGAAAACAAGATCTCTTATAGATCTACATTGCAAAATGGGAAAAAATATTTTTCATGCTTTACTTTTACTCACATTTAAAGCCGGCCTTTAAAAACTTCTCTGCAGCTAGAGCTTTATTTTTCAGGAGCAGATTGCGTGTTTCAGTTCGTTCTTTCCTGTTCTTTAATTAATGCTATTTGATATCGATTCTTATTTTGTAAAATATTTAGGAGAAATTTTACTGTCTAATAGAAATCTTTTCTTTTTTCATTCAAAAAAAAAATCTTTTCTTTTCATTTTTTATTTAACCCAGTTTAAAAAAGTGAACTTTCCAAAATTCTATAGAATGTACAAAATGTTGAAGCCTGCAGCTATTACCAGCCAATAATCTCTTATTTTACAGAATGTCCTGATAGTGTTCTACATTAGAAGTTTGTACACTCTATAACGAGGCTGGATCTTGAAAGATCACATTTTTGTTAGACATATCTTACAAAAGCTCCATATATCTAGATGTAGACAGTAGATCTAGTCTAGTAGTCTAGAGGTGGTCAAGAGGCAATGGCCATATTATGAATATTTCAATACAAATTAGAATCTCTCTCCGCTTAAAAAATAAAAACTCCATGTTCAAAATTAAGCGAATAATTAAATTAAGAAAAAAAAATGATTGGGTGATGAAGCCCTATATAAATCCAATTTGAAGAGGACAAATGCATTGAAACCAAGGCTTAAAGAGTCAGAGCCAAACTAGCTCTATCTGGTTTGGGTTACAAGGGGAGACAATTTGCATTAACAAGTACCAATACCTATTGTTTGTGTTCTCTGTACAATTTCATCTTTTTAAAATCTACACATACCATACTCTTCAGCAATAATTAAATATCCAAGATAAGTACAGTATCTATCCCCACATATCGAAAAATCAAGACGTAAGGGGTTTCCCTATGCTGCCTCACAAATACGCCCGACTCAAAATTTCTTGAAAGGAATTACAGACTGGTAAAAATTGAGAGTTTACACTGTAAAACTATAACACATTATAAGACCTATATCTGCAAGATCAACAAAGTTCACATCACACACACACACACCCTATCTCTTTCTCTCTCTCTCTTCTTTCTTCTTTATTTGATCTTTTTATAGGATGCTGCCATCTTAATTAAGAAGAGAACTTGATCCTCTGTCAATTTGCCTGCTTGTATTGCTGTACTAAGCCAGTCCTCTATGTTTCCAAAACAGACAGCTCTCTTTTTCCTTTCTTAATTTAATCTAAGCATGATTAGGTCAACTTGTATGTTGGTTTAATACGCTGTTAGGCAAGACCTATTACTTGATCTAGGTCTAGATTTTATATCTAGGGAATTTAAATTTACATTACACAATTCTAGATTTAAAATCTTCCATCTATAAAGAGGAGACCCCACCAAAACAAATTCAAACACCTCCATTTTAAATTAGATTTGTATCCTAAATTCAATATCACTTCCCTGATTTTACTGTAATACCCAACATTATTGACATGTTTCACTCAATCAGCACCAACTATTTCAGAAGTGCACATGTGCTCCGAGACACTGTTTTTAAGGTTTTATTTTTTTATTTGTAAAAACAGGTATTTGCAATTAAACAAATTTGGGGAAAATCGCATGAATAATTTCTTTAAATTAATTTTGAAAATATAGATCTATGTAAATTTTTTCAGAGGCTGCTCATAAGATAAAAAACAGCATATAAATACATAAAACGGCACCTTTGTGTTGTATTATACATAAAAAGAAATGTGTCAATACAGTAGTCTTAAAAAAAATGAATCAAATATAATTGGCATCCTTAACAGAAAAAAATAAAAAAACTTAAATTTTCCTCAACATTAAAAAAATCAAAAAAACAAAATCAATTATGCAATTTTATTAGCCTGCTGGCAATTGAAAAGTTTGTGATGAGGGAATACTGAAGAAAAGAAAGATTGGGATTGAAAACAGCAGCTCTATTGAGACAATTCATAGTAAGTATCATAAAACCCCATCTGTTAAAATGAGAAGTAAGAAGATGGAAGTCCCTGAATGTCGATGTCTGCAACAGACCAGACAATTAAAGAGAAAGAATATTCCATACTAAACTTAGGCAGAGATGCCATTAATTTTTTTGACTTACAGGTGGATCTACAGTAGGTTTAGATCTTTTTTTATGTAAATTCTAGATCAGTATCTGCTTAACTTAACTGAATGCGGAAACTTGAGGTAAAAAAATAAAATTGTCATGGCAGCGGTACGTTTCAGTTGTCTCTTGTAAATACAACTATTAGCAAAAAACTGTGCCCAAAAAAAATCTCTGAAAAAAAAAAAATGAATACTGACTGAATTTAATCGCTTCCAAAATTCACACTGAGCCTGCTTTAGATGTATTGCATTAACTATGTTCTAATTTTTAAAAGTCTAAACATATGAAAGTATTTTTATTGCTCTGATAAGTTTTGTGCATTACCATTGTAAACATTGTTTAGCAACAAAGTTACAAAAGCAATGCTTGATAATCTTAAAACCTTGCACTGGGCCTCTGCTACCTGCATTTCAGGGTCAGTGACCCTAATCTGTGATTAGTCGAGGGAACAGACCTAACTCAGTCTTCAAATGAGATATCCTGATACTACACCATGTCATATTTATTTTTCCAAAAAAAAATGTTTTTTTTCACAGTAAAATAAATGCTTATTCCAGACTTAGAATTGAGATATCACTAGTGAATGCTCACAAAATACCAGCAATTTGAAACCCAACTTATTATCGGTTTCAAGCCAATAATCTTCAAACTCATAATATGAGACAAGAATAACAAAAGCTAAAAAGAAAAATGCCTTACGTCGACACAGGATTCATATCAAGATCCTTGAGAGACCAAACATGTACTGTGCCCTTGTCACTTGAGCAAGAGAGGTAACTGGTGTCTTTACTGAAGTTCAAACTGTTTTAAAAATGTCACATAGATACGTACAGAAGAATCACATCAGGTCAGTGTACAACAAAAAGCAAGCATTTTACAGGTAGTCAAAGAAAGGCTGTCAGATAAAAAGTTGGATTCATGGAATCTAAAAATTTCCCAGAGATATAAGATAATGTTTCGGAAAACATAAACCTTTATTCTAAATCACATTTTACTCAAAAATATGCAAAGCAGAACAAAATATTTCATGTCATTTAAACACAAACAAACAAAAAAATAAAAAATAAAAAAACTGTACCTCAGACTTAACTACCACTCTCAGGTGCTGCCAATCATAGGTCGCTTCTTTTGCCTCAGCAAAAAACAAATTTTCTTTTGCTTTAAAACTAATCTAAATTCTCCCATGATTAATATAGATTTTCTTTAATGTAACCAAATTTCAAAGCAACATGCTTCCACAAAATTAAAATAGACTCATAATGAAATAATAAATTGCTCCCAAATTTAACCAACTCGTTTTTACTTTGATTCAAGATTATAAATTGCTTTTATTTATCTATAGCTTTAGTTTATACAGAGCAACATAAAAAAACTAGTCCAAAAAATTTTAAACCAATTCCTCTTCTGCACCCCCACTAATACAATCAGTTAATATCATTACAGACATCCCATAAAAGGCAAACTATTACATCATTATGCTAGGATAAGCTAGAAAGGTCCAATTTGACAAAGGAGGGATCTATGACTAGATTCAATTGTGTTGAGTGTTGAGGACAAACCAAACATTATCAGCACTTAGGATGGTTAACCATATGATAAACATAGGTAACTAGAAACCATGATATTAAATAGTTTGCGCCAGGCAAATTATGCTTCACAATTTAACCAATTAATCACATAGATTGTAAGTCCAGAATATAACAATGCTCTGAGACTCACCAGTAAATGTTGGCCTTATCCACACCTCGCCTGAGCTTTTTCAGCTCTTTTGTGACTGAATTATAAAGGTGGATATTTGTTCCCTAAAAGAAAAAAATAATGTGAAAAGTTTAAATAAAGCTATGATAAACATAATCAATCATAGCATGAGTCCCTGATGATCTCTAGATAAAGTTTGAGTTTATCCTAATTTTTTTTCTAAAAGCTCAACATTTACTTAAGGAAAATATTGATGACAATGTTAGAAACAGCAATGGTGTAACAATGATGGCAATGAGAATAAAAGTTATGATAATTTAAAAAAATAATGATCATGCAAATGTATACATAATAACTAAAGTATAATGAGAGTAGAGAATCCAGCAAAAGAGGAATAAAAGTAATTTGAATATACATTCCTTGGGTCCTGCTAATGAACAGATTGTTAATCAATATTCCTAATCAGCAGTTTTTACAGGCCTATGTAATTTTCATTTTAAGACTAAAAAAAGCATTAAACATTAAAAAAAACTCTAAATGTTTTACAAATAAAACAAAAATAGAGTACCAAAAGCAAATAGAAAAAATGTCTAGACGCTTCTTTGTTTGCTATCTAGTCCAAGCTTTGAAATTGTCTATAAAAGTATTCAAAAGCAATGATTTTGAGTAGCATTAACTGCAACCTAAAATGTATTAAGGTAATAAAAAAAACACTTGCCACTCTATCAGTTGAACATCAAATTCACCCTATCCATACGAAGTGTTTTATTGTCGCATCCGTACGTCGAGGGTAACTGAGTAACCCCACATTTTAATATCAATATACTCTTATCCGTACAAAGTGGGGTAACTTTGCGTCCAATATCGCAAATAGTAAAAAAAATCGCTATATACCTATCCATACGTTGGGAGTAACAAAATCATCCCATACTTCACATGGTAAAAAAATAATTAAGGGTTTCAGAAATTACCTCAGGTCAGTTCAATATTGATTTTCTATGAATCATTATTGTGTAATCATATGTCAAATTGATATTTTGAGGAATACTGAAAAGCTGAAAGAAAATTCCGAGTTTAAGTGTTTAAAAAAAAAATTAAAAACAAGCCTTGGGGTAACAAAATTACCCCACACGTACGAATAAGGTTAAGTAGTATTTTCTGATTTTTACTCCTTTCAAGACTCAAGCCCTAAAAATAGAAAGTCTGTTTATCTACCTGAGTAGAAGCTGTAGCAATACAATCTCCAGTGGAATTGATAGCCAGGCAAATGATATCATTAGCATGAGCTTGCAAAATCAATGGTGGTTTACTTTGTGTGGCTGCATCATCTTTATCAAGGTCCTTTAATACAAGAAAGCATTGAGAATGTTAAAAAATAGTCTAAATCAAAAAAAACTATTGGAAGAAAAAATAAACAATGAATTAAAAATAATGTAAAGAGAAGCATTCTTCATTGAATCAAACACATTTTTAATAGTTTTGCAGGTAATGTGGTGTAAAAAAATGTTCAAACAAGTTTTTGCAAAAATATTGCACATTACACAGAATTCTTAAACTAATAGCATAGGGCACTCTACTGATATCAGCAATGCTTATTACTTACTCTCCATATGGCAATATTTGTGTAAACCCCTGCTGTGCTTCTCTATTACAAAATACAATGTATATTGTGAGCTGTTTTCAACCCATACTCATGTAAGTAAAGAATTGACTGCCAGGAAAAATGCATATGTACATAAAAAGCCATTCCTTACTGCTTTGGCCACAAAGCAAGGGCTGGAAATAGTGAAAATGGATCGCCTTCCAAAAGCATTTGTGGAATTAAATCTTTAGAGAAATTGCATTGGGTTTTTAAAGTTTTCCTTGGTCGCCTGACTCATGTCTAGATCTAGGTCTAGTGGGCTAAGTAGCATAGGGAAAACAGCATTTAGTGACTGGTATAACTATACTGCTTGTGTGGATGCATGACAACTAAGCCACAAAAATGTGGATTTAGGGTCTTTGTCTTTGCATATCAATCTTTTGAATTATTATCTGCAGAAAGAGACAAAACATTTATTGATGTAAAAAAATGCTAGAAACAACTTCCATGCCCGATAGTGTGCTTGGTTACTGTTCTGTGAAAGTTTTGTAGACCTATGGATGATAAAGTTGTGTTGCGAGGTTACAAGATGATTGTGACAATCATTGTCACAATAGTGGTGATGACGATACTTGATAATATTGATGAAGGAGATGCTGCTGATGATAATGATGAAGATGATGATGAAGTGATGTGATAATGATGATGATGATATTGATGAAAGAGATGGTGATTTAATGGTAATGAAGTGATGATCATGATGAAGATGGTGCTGATGACAAAGATGAAGGTGGCCGTGAGATGATGCCAATAAAGATGATAATGTATATGATGATTATGATGATGGTAATGGTGATAAAGACAACGATAATAGTGTTGATGAGAATGATTATGATGATGAAGGTGTGTTAATATTGATGATGATGAAAGTGATGATGATGATGGTGATATATGGTGATGAAGATGAATGTAGTAATGATTAAGATGATTATGATGGTAAAAAAGGTATGACAATGATGATAATAGTAATTCTCTTATGAAAGTGGAAAATAAAAAAAGGATAAAATGATAGTTTTATCTTTATCTCACTGTTAAATGCACTTTGTGCGAGTGTTCAGTGAATCGTCCGTTCCATTGCAGATCTATTTAAGCTTTCAGTGATGTATTATCGGCAAATATACAAAAGTAGGCTCTCAAGAAGGCCTACTGTGGACACAAAGAAGAATCCCAAAAGATGTAAATAGGCACACTAAATTACCACTAATGATGTAGACATGCAAATTTTCTATTGCTGAATCCCAAAGAAAGCCTAGCAAATACACCTGTGGGAGTCTTGAATTCACTTAAAAGCTTGAGGAATAAGGCTAGCTGTTGATCTACCACAGGGATAAAATTGGTAGTTAAATTGTTATTCTGGCACATGATGGACAGGGAGGGGTACAACTGTTCAGGAGTTTTTTTTTCTACTATATTTTAATTTTTATATTTTTGTAAAGTTAATTCATATGAAAAAAAAGGTTGACTGTAGCATTCTAAGAGCCTCAGTATGTAGATTATGCTTGTAAATATATTTGAAAAGTAGATGTCTCTATGCTGTTTTTGGTACACAAAGAACATTGAAGGTAAAATCGAAGTTTTTCCTTCCATCATGCCAATTACAAATTATCATATGCTGATATGCCATGCTTAGCCAGGCATGGGAATTGCTTATGTGAAAAACCTGAAACCAAGCCCGGATCTTCCGGCCGCCTAGACTCTCGTGGTGTGCAGGGGCAACACTCTGCTGGAAAGGCCCAAGGGGGCTTAGGCCGAAAAAGATTCTTCACAAATTTAAAGCGTTTTGGAGGCATCTCCTGACAGCAAGCAACAGAATTTATTGTTATATAAAATATTTAAAAACCCATTTTTCACAACAACAAAAAAGTTCACCCCAAATTATGAATGTTGAACTGGAATGTAGGACCTAGATTTCTATAGCTATTTACCTCACACTTGTGCCAATCACATTTTTTCCACATACAATTTAAAATTTCTGAGCATAATTTTTTTTATTTTCCATGGGAACCCCTGCTTCTGCCGACGATTCCCATGCCTGTTAGTATGTCTTTATAATTTACTTCTTTTCTTTTGCTTTTAGTTTTAGGTGTAACGTGCATGCTCCCTGGTGACTAGTTTTCATGAAATCTTTTTATTTAATTGATTTTGCTCTGCAGAATTCTTAAAATTCTTTTCAAAATGATTTTTTTTCAGTCTTCTATCAAAGGGGGCAGAAAAAGTTCAATACCTTCATAATGTAAGAGAGGGGATTGAAAAAAGATCTTAAGAACCTACACAAGACAGGAGTTTTCACTCTTTCCCTTTGCTCCATTACATATTTGAAGTTCTAAGATCAGACTAGTCCTTTTCACGTTGACACACTTGGATTGCTCTTTGATGTCTTTCAAGCCCAGCCCATATGAGTCCCAAGGCACATTTTGAACATTTCAAAACATGATATCTGAATCTGAATCTGAAATCTCTTCTCTTTACATAAAAACTGGATTCTCAGATGTTCTGTTTGTCAAAAGATTCATGTGCTTAACACTGTTTGTTAAAAAGATATTTAGAGAGGAAAAACCAGGCCTTAATGATTTTGTATGCAATTGCAAAGTTACTCAAACTGGTCTTGAGCCAGTTTTCTACTGTACTGACATATTTGCTTTTTTAAGTTTACTAACCTCTATTTGAATGCTCCCTCTGCTTTTCTTTGAAGGGAAAACCAACTTTCTAGAAATATGAGACAGAGCACAAACAGCTGTGGATAAAAAAGGAACAAAAACAATAGTAAGAAACAGCGTAAAAAGAAAAAAAAATTGAACAGAGGAACAATAAAAAACAATACACATATAACTATAAATAGGCAAAGCAAAAACAATCCAAATAAGAAGGAAACACCTTCATTTAAAACATATATAAATTTATTTGTCATACTCCTTTCTAAGATAAGTTGCCCTTCATTTTTAGTCATTAGTGATGTTAATGAAAATAGAAAGAAAAAAAAAAGTCAAAGCGTAGACAATATCCTTAAAATAAAAAGGACTTTTTATAATACCATTTGGATTGTCTCTGGTAGTTATTTCAGATAGGGTTTCTCCACTCGGAAAAGACAAAAGAATAACTCTGCTCCGCAAAATCACGACCAACCTAGAAAAAAAAACCCAAATCAAACAGAATAGATGTGTCAGAGAAGAAAAAAACAACATTCACATTATTTGAAATTTTAAATACCATAAAATAAAAGAAAATGAAACACACACATATATGAGATGCTTTTAATTTTCACTCATTTAGTAAGATTTCTTATTGTTAGAAAGTTTAATGTTCAGATTTCTTACTTTGTAGATATTTATCCATTCACGTACATCCAGATTAGCTAATCAGGAAAGGCAATCAGTTAAACAACAAAAAATCTCTTTAGACCACCTTACTTGTTCTCTATCTATTTGTATGTTTATCAATCTTTCTACTTATCGATCTTTCCATCTTCCTGCGTGTCTATCAGTTTTGTTTACTTCCCTCTCTCCCTCTCTCTCTAAAATTTTCTATCTCTTTACAACATTATCTATCTGTTTTTATTATCTATCTGGTTCTCTATTTCTATGTCTGTCCATCTGGTTACTTATCTGTCTTTCTATCTTCCTTTTGTCAATTCATTCCCTTCCTTCTCACTCTCTCTCTCTCTTATTCTCCATCCCACACCACCACTACTATCTATTGTCTATCTAGTTATCTATCAATCTCTATCTCTCATTCTCAGATTTTTATTCTCTTTCTAATTTAATCCAGATGAAGAAAAAATAGCTCGTTGCAAGAGCTGAGTTGGTTGCTGACTAGTGGCAAAAGCAAAAAGATTCAAAATCTTTGCAGAAAGGCTAAAGTGGAATAATTTGCAAGGTGTCAATGGCAAAAACGGGCCAATTAGAACCCCCCCCCTCCCCAAATAGGCAATTAACATTAAAGCTAGGGGAGTGATTCTGCAAAATCTCAGTTAGGATGAGCTGGATTTTTCAAAAATTGTAAAGCTTTTATTCAGGTTTGGCCTTTTCGAGTCAAAAAAAATTTGAGCAACCGCCAAAACAACAAGTACATTTTTTTTTTCTATTTTGGAAAAACAAAGGATATAACATTTCATAGTGCTATATAAAAGACACGGTTTGGCCTGGAACTTCAGATTATCCAAAGTCAGATTCCTACAATCTGAAGCATATTTATAGAAAATAATTCGTTTTGAGTTTGTGTGT
>BLXT01006392.1:2724364-2735431 GCA_019648995.1 Plakobranchus ocellatus | reverse complement strand
TCAGTTCCTGTCATATTCAGGTTTGTTCCGCATTTTTATATAATGTTCCGCATTTTTGCCCTTGATGTTCCTCAAAAAATTTTTGAAGGGTAGGCATGTCTGTAATCCTCATTGAATTTTTTTCGCTTTCACAATAAATTGTTTCTTTTTGTAGTGATTTTGATTGAGGCTTTCCACATCAGCAAACTGCTTATATTATTACTGTGGCTATACTCAGGTCACACTTCATCAGTTTCTGAAGTAGTATGCTATGTCATGATCTGACACCTATGATTATGTTTTATATTTTCGTCATATTGAAATAAAACCTATCACTGTTATGGATTTCTTCAAGAAATATCTCCATCTTGTATGCTTTACAGTCTCAGTCTCAGTCTAGTCAAAGAAGCCAATACATAAAGCTGAGTGTAAGTTTTGCAAAGGTCATTTTAATATGGTAATATCAATATAAAAAATGGTAAAGAAACATCTGGTTTTGCCTTGTCTAAATTCATTGTAAAAAAGAAAAAGTGCCAGTTCTGTAGATGACAATTTTTTTGCATATATATAGCAAATCGCTTATATAAATAAATAAGGGCATAGACCTAGTTTGTCAAAAAATACCAATGTTTTGGCCTCCATCATAAAGTGACATATTAGCTCAAATAATACAGGTTTTGGGTGAGAAAGTCAAGCATGTCAGAGGGTTCTATCCATGCTCTGTGCTCCGTCTGTATGTGTTTCATTATATGTAATTTGTCTCTGCATTATCTTCCAGCTTTAAAATTCATGATATGAACTATAGAAGTAGACATTGAATGAGAAAGAATATATATAGAATAAAGAAACGTTTCTTTAGGATGGTCGCTTTACATGGCTAAATGAGAACAATGTATGTGGGGACAATGAATATTTGACAAACTAATCATGAATTAAATAGTCTTCCCTCTCTTTCTTCTCAGTGATT
The DNA here is from genome assembly GCA_019648995.1 of Plakobranchus ocellatus. NCBI lineage: Eukaryota > Metazoa > Mollusca > Gastropoda > Plakobranchidae > Plakobranchus > Plakobranchus ocellatus. The sequence goes on along the minus strand of BLXT01006392.1, from coordinate 2,734,485 downwards.
TAAGGTTAAATAAAGATGTGTACAGGTAAAAGCAGATTGGATTTAACCACATTCCTTTTTTTTTCTGAGATTTCCAAGTCCAGAAATGAGTTAAAGTGGGACTTGCAAATGGAAAGAAAAGAAAGCTGAAAAAAATATTTATGTTGAAGGAAAAAATGTTATAGCAAATTATAATTAGAAATCAGTTTTTATTAAATGTAAAAAAAGTCCACAAATAAACCTTGGCAGCAAGGCATGCCATCAAAAAAAAAAAAAAAAGACTAAATACTTTCAGTTTTGGATTCTTTCTACCTGTACATTACATTCATATTGAAATTGGCTAAAATACAACACAACTTAATATACTCAATCATATTCATTCTCTTATGGAGGCATTGACAGTGATGGGCCAGGTATTAAAAGCTTTTTAACCAGTAAAAATAAGATAAGTGTTGAAAATTTATGTTTAGATCTATGCCTATTTTTTGACTTTATCCAATAGACTCGAGATTAAACGTAATTTATTGATCTAGAATTGAAGACTAGATTTATATAAGCTGCCTTTATTTGAATGTGTGTCTGTATAACCTGAAGTGATTTGCATGTATACCCTTGATAAAGGAGTAGGCTTTTTTGATACAATATAGTTACAAAGAGCCTTAATTGTAGAGACAATAATAAAATTGCACATACTTGTGTGAAACCATTAAGCATCATTTTGCTTCCAGTCTATCAAAGCGTGGTAAGATCAGATTTTGTGGGAGCGAGTCTGAAATAAAGCAAAAGGTCATTGCAAGTAATGGAATTTGGTGTGCCTGTAGACTCAGTCTTGATGTTTTACAAAGACTTCTCTTTTTTTGGGCAAGGCATTTCAATTACATTTTTTTAATGGCTTTCCTGCAGTGGAAAAACAAATGTTTTCTTGTATCTGAATGTAGAGGTTGAAAGAATAATAATAATAAAAAAAAAAAACAAATCGACAAAAAAGGATACTGATTATAAGAGAAATAAAAACAAAACAAAAAGTAGAAGAAATAAAAAAAAAAAAAAAAAAATCAAATAAAAACCAAAAAAATGAAGACCCAACTACTCAATTATTCTAATGAGGAGAGGTATTTCAAAACGTGTATTTGGATAAATCTATTTTTATGCGATCCAGTCTTCTCAGCTATGAATCCTTGACATTGGTTTATAAATAGCAGTGTTATTGTATTAAAACATCAAATTATGATACTGATGGTAATTGGAGAAAAGCATGCAGTTTCAAATAAAAATTTGCCTGGTGATGACAGTGTAATTGCTGTCTTTAAAATTCATCTTAACAAAAATAGCTAGTGAAATTGGTAGATGCTCAATTTTGTAACATTTATCCAAAGCTATATAATATCCACAATCATGATGAGGCTCTCCCTATTTCATGGATTACATGCAACTTTTTAAATGATGATTCATGCTTATTTAACACACATGTGTCGGTAGAAAAATCGATTAACATTTTATTACATCAGTCACCCATTCTACCTTTGCACCTTTCTCTTAAGTCTCCACTTCACCATGATGGTGGAGTGTTTAAACAATTTGTGATGAATTTATATACCTTTTAATTTCATTGTTTTCTCTTTTTAAGGCTGACCTTTCATAATGGAGGGTGAAAGAGACAACAGAGCTACAACAAGTACTGTTGAAACCGTGCCAAGAAGATCCAAAATGTCCCAGTAAGTAAATTTTTATACATAGTAGAATTCATGATATGGGATTTGATGGTCTACAGTTATAGAAAAATTGAATTATTCACCTTAAGTAAAAATTTTCTGGCATCAGTTTGTAATGTTGAATGCCAGACTTAACCCTTCGAACCAGAGACCCCAATATATAGGGATATGCTGTACAACGCAACTCCCTAAGACTGATATATCAAGGTATGCTGTACAGTGCGACTCCCCGAGACCATAATATAATGGGTTATGTTGACTTACTACACACTTGGTTTACTATAAGTGCAGTATTGGAGGTGATTAAGTGGCAAGTCCAACTAAGGTATTTTCAATGATGTTTGCATGATTACTAACTGCATTTCTGATTTTCACTTGAACTACCCTGGGGAGGCCAGGGGAGGGGGTATTGTGACCTTAAGAGGTCAGGGTTCAAAGAGTTAGTTAAGACCAAAGGTCATGGGTTCAATTCCAGGCAGCACCAGCTTTGTGTCCTTGGGTAAAGGCCTTTTATTTGAATTTTCTTCTGTCTAGTTCTCTGAAAAATGTGACCTGATATGAAAGGCATTTTATTACATATTTTATACCTAGCTGTTAGAGAGTTATGAAAGTGTCCTTTACAAAAAAAAAAAACAGTGAGTCATCTTCTCTCCATTGGCATGTTAGAACCCTTGGGCAAGGATGAGTATCCAATAAGTTTCCTATCCCCAATCAGGGTCATGTGAAGTCAAAGTAGAGGTGGTAGATGAATTGCTGGAGAAAAAAAAAAAGAAAAAATTGTAACTTACTTGTGGTTGGATGTGGCAGGCAAAGAATACAACAATAAATATTACAGTGGCCAAGGCAACCTGTCCTGAGTGGGCACTGCCCCGAAAGAAAGCAATCATAGACCCCTAAAGAAAACTTTCTATCAAAATTATGACCTTCAAAGATTTCAAGTGGGAGAGATGTCAAGGAGAGAAATGGGAAGTCTAGGAATGAACATTTTGAGCGTCGGTGAACTTAGGTAACTGTGTTAGACAGGGTCTTCTCATTACAATCAGTGGCAAACCAATAATCAACAGGCCCCAATGCCCCATCATCAACAAGCATAGAGAAAGATATTTATGTATTTAATGCAAAATCCAAGAAACAATGCAGATCCCAAGAATGATTGGAGATTTCAGTGCTGAAGCAGGAAGAGAATGTCACTATTTTATAATTTAAGAATTAGGAGGAAATATTGAAAGAGAAGAAAATTGATTTGAATTATGCACAAGTAAAGAATTTTATCTGATTTTAACAAGATGTTGCTTATATGGTCTGGATATGGCATATTAAATCAAATAGACTACATCTACAAACTAGACATAAAATATGGCAAAGTAAAAAAATGTTTTGGAAGAAATGGAAGAAAAATGGTGACAGCTAAAAAATACGACAACAGGAACAGCCAAAAAAATAAAACAAAAAATTGGTAAAAAGTACATGTAAAACAAAAATCAGTGACCGAAGAAATATGGGCAGAAAAAAAAAAGATGATGAACATCTGCAGAAAAAGGTGAAAAAAATGTGATGAAGCCAAGAACTTTGTGCTAAATGATAAATGTCAAGAGATGAAAACACTTCAAAAGTTGGCATCACAAACAATGTACTTAAAGATTGAGGAAATCTGTGGAAGAAAACCAAACTCATCTAATGGATGCTTGAAAATCAAGAGTGGAAGCTCCCGTATGGAAGAAAATATTAGACAGCTGGTCAGAATATACACAAGGACTTTTGATGACAAGAGCGATAAGGTTGATGTAATGAAAAAGAACTGAATTGAATGAAGGAACACCAACATGGAAGATAAATATTCTGCAATTACCAAGAAAATCAGACAGTTGGATCCTAGATAACATTAAAGTTAAGAGAAAAGTGAAGCCCTGGAAGCTTCTGATATTGAAAACTTAACATCCCTCCTCAATAATATTACCATGCAAGCAACATATCAACAGACATGATATCAACAAAGTTTACATTTATCACCAACCAAAGAAATGAGAACCACTCAATGTGAACAACATAGAACTGTTAGTCTAATTAGCCATGCCTCAAAGATGTCTATGAATTATATAAATGAGATTAAGGAGAAGTTAAAACTGGAAAAAAATTTGTGGAAGAGAAAGGAACGGCAAGTGGATTATAGATCATAAGAACTACATGTACAAAAATATATGTATTATATATTGTTTCAATTATTATATTATGTCCTTTGGCAGAGTGAAGCACAATGAAATCTGAATCAACTCAAAGAGATACATGAAAACGGAACATTAGACTCATTAGAAACAAACACTGGGAGCAGACTGCAGCAATTAGGATAGACAAACATGTTAGCTCTTTTGAAAAAAAAAAATAAAGTATGGTATGAATGTATGTGGCATCATCCAATTTATTCTTCATGTATAGCAAAACCATCAAAGTAAATCTAGAGGGTATGCCTCAAATGAAAGTGGGTGAAAAGATTTGGCCTCTAAGCATACTTAATTATAAAAAATGAAACTGATTTATAAAAACTGCTAGATAAGATCAACTTGGAAAATATAGGGCACGGGATTGAACATAACAGCAAAAAGACAGAAATTATGATCATCAACCCAAAGCAGATTTGTGCATACGTCACTAACGATGGCAGAAACATTGCAGAAATCTTGTCAAGGACTAAACAATGAAATCTCTCTAACCAACAAGAATAAATCAGTAAAAAACTAGACAAAGGACTTTGTATATGAATATGAGTGATGGGTAATAAATAATCAAGTTTAAAAGTAAATAGACCCAGTGGAGATTTAAAAGTCCTTAGAGAAGCATAGTGTGAAACATCATTGGTCAAAAAATATGTAACCGGAAAGCAAATTTTTTGGGGGACTATGTACTGAGAAGAGAGGGCTTGGAAAAAGATCCACACTTCTGGATGGAGTCACCTCATGATGATGGCAGACAAAGTAGCAGACACAATCTTCCCACAAAAATTTAATACTCAGAGGAAGTAATTGTTAGTACTATGAAGCAAATGATTGATAGCTAGCTAGTTAGCAGCTGTGCAATAATGCATGTCAGGAATAAGATGCAACGCAGCCAAAGTTTTCTCTGGGTATGAGGTAGCCAAAGTTGAGAGCTAGTAAAATGCTTACAATTACTTTAACTCCCGTTTGCTTGTATTTTGAATATCATAAAGTTTTAATGGAGAAAAAAAATTGCAATTTTTACTGTGCATTCCTTTCTGTGATTAATATGAAATGAATTCTTGTAAATTATTTTTACAGGAAAGCTCGCAAAAGCATAGCTGAATTTTTTGGAGTAGCAGAGGATGATGAAGATGAAAGAAATGCTATTCGTTGGGAAAAAAGACGTTTGCGCATGGCCAGCTCTATTGGTAAAGGCATCAAAGGGGAAACTGTTACACCGAGTGGTGATCTTACTGATGGCATGCCTAACATAAGAGATCCATTGAGAAGACCAACTCGATTCTCAATTGGAACAAGGCGGGTTAGTGCACAGCGCTCACAATTTGCCGTGCCAGCAAATGTGATAGGGGATGAGCGGAAAAAATCAGTGTTTCGAATGACAGTGAAAGGATTGCAATCATTATCTGTGAGTAGAAGAAAACTTTTGTTGCTTTTATTATTTACCAATTGAAAGTTTTCTTTCCTTGTTTTTTTTTTTTTTTTTTTTTTTCACATTTTGTATTTACGTACTATTGTGATAATAGTACATTTTAGAATTAATATTTTCACTTGGTTCTATGAAATGTATTTCAATCTGTCGTTTATAAAAAAGATTGCAAATTGAAAATGAAACCCATCATTATGGTTAAACAGGGTGTTGATGGCTCAATGGGTAGCAAGTCTGCCCTGAGATCTGTAGGGACCCTTCTGTCGCTGGTTTGAGCCCTGGCTTGACTGTGGGCCTGAAAGCCTGAGATCATTTTGTTGAGGACTGGCTGTATACGAAAACCCTATGTTTAAACATAAAATACTTCAAACGTTACATTATGGGATGAAATCTCTAAAGTGATTTTAACAGTTCAACTGTGTTGTGAATATATTTAATTTATCAGGGTAACTAATCCTAACTAATCAAAAATATAATTTTGACTTGATAAAAGTTAAAAAACAAGCAAAGTATATGAGGATTATTATTTGGTAGACCTGGCTGAGTTAATAAACGTTCCAATGTTTTACATAATTAAAAGAAAATAAAATGAAGAGGACAGCAATCATGTTTTTGAACATGCACAGTTTTGCCATAAATTAAAATTGCAAAATCAGTCCTCAAAATTATTTCCTTCCTGTATTCTCTTGTTGAAATTTGTTTGTTGTGTTGACTTTTATTGTTGTTTTTTCATAAACTAAGTCTGTTCGCAGAGATGTTAGAAGTAAAAAATCTTTCCAAGGACAAAGTTTCCCACCTGGCAGTGTGAGCCAGGCTCCAGAAGATAGTAAAAGTGTGAGTAACTACCCCATCTTATGGTCACAATATATTGCAATCTGGCACAAATAGAGATAACCATTTCCTTGCATGATTTATTCAATTTGATTTTTCCATAAATTGAAGAAGCTATCGTAGGATATTACTGAATGAAAATCAGTTGATATTAAACATTCTGCCTCTAGCAGAAACTCTAATTTTTTTCCATTTAAAACTTTGTATGAGAAGAACATAATTATATGCATTAGTAAATGCATGCATAATTACTCTTCAGGAATCAATTTTGTTTTGTTATAATTTTCTTGTCTTGTTGGAGCTTTTGTTTGCAAAACTTTTATGAATTTTTCATTTTCGATCTGAAAATTTCAGACTGATGATGCTTTTAGCCTTGTTGATGACGTCTTTTTTGATGAACATCTGGCATCAAGGGATGCAAGGTGCTTTTTCCATTTGGGCAATTTCAGAAAGAATGTCCCAAGCCAAATAAACATTTGAACAATCTGCATTAAAATAATAATTTAATCCACTTTGTTCAAACTTAGATTTAACTTCACGTTACGTTATGTAAAGTAGCTTCCTATATATAGATATGTATATAAATATATTTATGACAGTTTGTCTAAATACCTTGTTATCATTGTTACTCGAAAGATTGTCTACAAGCCATAATTAAAAAAATTAGCAAAATTCTTGAACTTTTTTTTTTTACCATATTCCTTAAAAATCTATTTTGAGGGTGCTCTTACTGAGTAAATTAATTGAGTAACTTTCAATCATAATATGATTACAAAATGGTCCGAGAAGTGGTCACCAAAAAATACTCAAAGTTTATTCACCAAAGAGTGAAGAGAAAAAACAGACTTGTATTTTCATCTAGTTTTTCTGCTAATATTTAACTTCACATAAATTAAACCTTACTGGTACTTATTTTGCCTTTTCCTCTTTGAAAGTGGTGGGTATTGTTTCAAAGCACATGAAAAAAAGTGAAACAAATATGTATGGTGGCGCTACAAATATAATATCTGAACAATAAAAGAATTATTTTAACTTGGAGATTGTAAAATAAGATAGAGATAATTTATAATTCGTATTTATACTTATGGCAAGTAGGCAAATGTCTTTTTGAAAATTAAAAAAACCTGTAAAATTAAAACACAGTCTCAAAAGGTCTGAAGATATAATGAAAAGAAGCTGGGGTTTTCAAAACATTAAAGTTCATTTTAAGAACTTGAAATTGAAATTTTGGATTATCATTTCATTTGCTGATTTGGCAGGTCTTTGTTGATTTTTTTCGAAAAAAGAAAGTTTTTTTCCTAGTTGTTTACCATTTCAAAGTTATATTGTTTGTTAATGTTTCTTTTTTCAATTACTTTGTGTGTGCCATTTTTCTGTTCATTGTACATGATACGACTCTGCAGAGGTCACCGTGAGCTAGCTGGAGGCCCCAGTGCCCCTGGGTGGAGGAGGCGTCCACCTCAGCCATTACCCTCCACTCCGGGGCCTGATACTGTTGATGGTATCGATTTTGGCCTTAGCAAGATCAAAGACAAGGTAAACACACACAGATACAGCTACACACACACAGACACAGCTACACACACATACAATGTGTGTGTGTCCTTTATATAGCCTATTGCAAGGTGTTTATTGTGTGCATGATTTCAACTAGTTGTAAATATTATACATACGTGTTTGTGCTTTTATAAGTGCATGAAAAGAAAAAGGCAGTAGCTCTATATTTTGTAGAAATTTTTTGTTTAAGGGTAGGTCTTCAACATACTTTATTTACATGAAAACAGTCGTGGAACAATATTGTTTGAAATACTCTTGTAAGATAGCATTTTCCTGTCAATTTAAATTAACAAAAGAATTGGAATTTTCCTCTATGTGTAGATATTATTATCTTTGTTTCGGCGTTTTTTTTTAAAACACTATATTTCTTAATTTTTCTGTTTTATTTTGCCTAGGTTATTCAATCAGCCATGAATAGAGACAAGCGTCAGTTGGGTGTAGGAAAGTTTGGAGCATTTGCCAAGTTCAGCACAAAGAGCAGCGCAGTTACCAAAGATGTGAGGAAGCAGCTGGACGACCTTGATGACCACAGGTTAGTATTGTATCACACTCTTAACTCTACTTGTGCTATGTTGGTCAGCCCAAGATTGGTTGCACCAGTGTGCTGCTGCCACAGCTGGGCAGTTTGTAAACTGTGGGTGTTGCACAGGAGAGTGAAAGAAATCTCTGCATTGTTCAAAACTCTATTGATACTGTTTGTTTTAAATAAACATACATTTAAGCATACATTTTCTTAAAGCTTGGATCCTAAGCTATTATCCTAGCCACTTTTTGTTTGTTTTGCATATACCTGTAACAAAAAAGTAAATAATAATAATGGGCCATCGTTCATTTCTTTATCCTTCTACTTACTTTTTATAATTTTTCATGAAAAAATTCCAAATAGAAAATAATACTTTTAATAGCAATTTTTGCATTGTCATTGATGGTAAAGATATTCAACTGAGAGAGAGAGAGAGAGAGAGAGAGAGAGAGAGAGAGAGAGAGAGAGAGAGAGAGAGAGAGAGAGAGAGCAGGAGCAGGGAGTGTGTCTCCAATATCAATATCTTAAATTACAAATAAACCCATTGCTTACAGTGCTGTAAAAAACAAGGAACAAAAATTGAGATGCTGGTGAGAATGTGTCAGTAAAGCTACACACTGAGGTACCAAACAAGAGCCAGCAGGCCCACTGCTAGCAAGCCTGACTATTGGTCTATGATGTGAACCGTATGGAGGGAGGGGTGGATCCTGGAGGTTGAGGTGGTGACGGCCCGGCATTAGTGGCTGTCACACCTCAACATGCCTCCTTGGCCACTTCCTTCTCCTGATATGGGAGGGCAGCGCTGACCCATGCTGCCCAATCGGCTGGTCATTTTTCTCTGAATAGGGTTTGGGTCAATCCCAGTAGAGTAGGTCCCACACCCTCCGCTGGGAGTATAGCTCCAGGGTAACCCTGACACAGCACTGGAGTGCCGCGCAACGTGTCCCCCTGGTTGGGCTCCGTGGCGGGCGGGGAGCCCTGGAGCTGAATCATAAAACCACCCTCATGACACACAAAAAAAAACACCCCTGACCCCTCCCCACTACCCGACGTGGCAAAGAAGCCTTGCACAGAGGCAGCTCGTGGGGCTGCCTCTGTTGCCAGCAAAAGGAAGGCGGAGGACCTTCCTTCTTTGATGAACATGTCTCCCTATGCGGGCTGGTCACCATTCAAAAAGTTTATAGTGATCAGCTCGAGAGAATCTGCGAAGGTGGCCAACAGGTCACCTTTTAAGATCCATAGGGAGTTGAAATCGATTCTGGGCGATCTGGGTGATCTGTGCGGCAGCGATCACTTTTCTATATTTTTAACGTTGTCCTCAAATTTTAGCAGCAATGTAAATGCTAGTTTTAATTTTAAAAAAGCCAACTGGAACCGTTTCGGAGACCTATGCAAACTGTATTTGGACGACTCTGTGGCCGACATCGAGCAGTTTACTTCAAAGCTGCTCGATGCAAAAAATAAAACCGGTGTGCCCTGGTTTCCCCAGGAATGTAAGCAGGCTCTTCAGGAAAGGAAAAAGGCTCAAAGGAAGTATTTTAAAGCGCCTTCTTTTGAAAATTTCATAAATTTTAAAAAACAAAAAGCCAAAGCTAAATTTATAATTAAAAATTAAAAGAAACAGTCTTGGAAGACATATGTATCCTCTTTAAATTCAAATACTTCCTCTAAAACTGTTTGGAAAAAAATAAGGAAAATTAAAGGCAAAAATTTTGCCCCTTCTTGTCATCTTAAAAAAGACGGCCAGATCATTTCAGACTTTAAAGATCATTATGATTATCTGGCTGAAACTTTTTAAAAAAACTCCAGCTCAAAAAATTATTCTAAAAATTTCCAACAAACCAAACAAAGAGCTGAAAAACAAAATTTAAATTTTTCAT
>BLXT01006392.1:2669672-2676318 GCA_019648995.1 Plakobranchus ocellatus | reverse complement strand
CTTAAACGAACGTGGCTCATGTTCTATTTTTAGCTCAAGGCTATTGATTTTCGGATTATGATGTATATTTTATATATATTTTATGTATATTCTAGATCTATATTTTAGAACATTCTACGCTTGCATTATGGGATAGATTTCCAGAAATTTGTAGAGTTTCGTTTGGAAAAAGTATAAATAGCGGGAAAAGATATCATTGGTGAAAGTGATCACACAGAGTACGCAGAGGGTTCACAGAGATTACAGAGATTGCAGCGAGATCATTGTATAGCGATTACGCAGATTCATAGAGCTAGATCTAGTTTTTTTTTTTACCGACGGCCTATGTGAATATTGTTTGATTTCATTTCCTGCTATTGAGTTAATTACACTCAGTTTTTGTTTACGTTTTACACACAATCTCCAGCCTTCCATTACTTTCAGCTAGATCTATATAGATCAAAAGAACTGAACGTCTCACAACAGAAGTATTATCTACCTTTTATTTCTGGTGTTTGTGACAATTATTATTATTATTATTATTATTATTATTATTATTATTATTATTATTATTATTATTATTATTATTATTATTGCCGTTGTTGTTTTCTTTTTGCTTTTGCTTTTTTTTGTTTAATTCAGCAAAGCATTCACACACATTAAGAAATGGAGCCAAAACAATCCTATTACTTTCCAAAATAACAACTATATAAATAAATTTAAAATAATGGGATTTCTTAGAGAAATTGCATGTATGTACCAAAGGTAAGATGATTTTACATATATATTTCCTAAACAAAATTTAGAACTAAAACTTCTAAAACACCTGGTCAAAAATTAATCGATCATAATAGCCATAGAGACAACCTATTGTGCAGCTTCTTCACAACAAATATCAAGATATTTTTAAAAGTTTTGATAGTTTTTCATCCAAAAGATCCTCAAACTCAAACATATGCTTTATTTCCTCCATAATAATCTGGTAGCTTGTCAGATCCATAATACCAGTCCAAACATTTACTATGGTCTCCTTTCTTGTGTGACCATATGGCTCGAATAGCTCTCTTCATTTTTTCAAGGCCTTTTACATTTGCTTTAATTTAAAAATTAAGTTTAACTGCACTTCCGCAATGTTCCTATATTCTCTTGATAAATGTTTTCTTTTGTCACTCTACCTCCACCCCCAATTCCTTTAAATTTCTTCTTTGCAAAAGTTAAACCTTTCCTTTACATATTTTTATTTTCTCAAATTGATCAATCAAGCGTTTGCCCATTCGCTTCTGCACATGCCCATATCATTCAAGCTTTTCTATGATCATATTGGTGGTTCTGTTTCTGATACAATCTTGGAACTTGTTGATTTCCCATCTCAAAAATATTCCGTATAATTTTGAAATATACTTTCAATGCATCTTTACACCCCAAAAGCAAAATAAAGGCCACAATAATGTTTAGAACACTGATATCTTGTTTCAGCTTCTTGGTTGCTATAAAAAACAAATCACATAGGATTTAAAAACGTGATAACAGGTTTCAATTAGAAATGAAAAAAAATTGTCATTGACTGATCAGTTTAAATGTTGCCCCAAAATATCAAGAAGAGGATATACTTTTTCAAAAATGAATTTTCCTGGCAGACATGGTGAGGTGCAAAATAATCATTTTAAGCCAGTTTAACCTTACTTTAGGCTCCTTCTCTTCGGCCTAACTATACATAGGGCCTACACACACACACATACACACACACACACACGCACGCACGCACGGACGCACCCACGCACACACACACATATATTTTTCAATTAAAAGTGAAAAACATACCAATCTTAGAGGAAAATGTTGGAAAAGACGACTGTAGAGCCAGAGCGTAGAAGTATTAGCCTTCTCATACTTCCAATTTAATCAGGGCGTTTCTTCATCTTACTCTAAGCCAAAGTACAAAGTAGCATATTTTCATCTTTTCTATAACTGTTTTAACACAAATCTAATTTTATAATACAAGAATTATTCTTGTTTCCTCTTAATGAAATTTGAGACAGTTTATTTTTTTTCTTCCAAACATATTAGCATCACAGTTTCAGATGGAACCAGGTCCCTCTTTTGGGAAGCCGATTCGAGAGAGTTAATAAGGTCGCACGAATACCCATTGGCTTCAAAATTTTAAACAAAGCTGTTTACAGAAAGATGAGCTTTATCGCTGACATGCTGCTGAACGAGACGTTAGGCAGAAGAACGCATTAATATCACCTTAATCTAGATGGAGTTGTTTGTTTAACATTGACCAAGTAAGCCTGTGTATTGCTTGACTAGTATACTATTTCCTAGGTGTGGGCTGTGGATGTAAACTAAAAGAGAGAGCTGAGATATTGTAGGGGAAGCTTACAGAGATCGCTGAAAGATACACCGCTGATGTTTGTGAACTTGCAAACCTGCTGAGTGATGTCCTCCTATCTTAAATTGTTCTTGATTTAAACTAAAAAAAATTTTCGTTCAATTTTCGACAAGGTTGGGAGTGTCTTCTGTTCTTTAGTCCATTTTTTAAAAAAAGAAGCTTTGTCACAGGTGGCTGTCAACTAGACCTATAACTTAAAATCACAAAGCCATTCATCATACCCTTTTCTCCTCCCGCATCACATTTAATAATCAAAGTATGCTGACATATTATTTAAAAAGCAGAGGTCAAAAGTTCCGTTAAATATAAAAGTATAATTAAATATAATAAAACAAGGTGGTTAGTGTCTGCGACAAAGCCTACCTAAATGAATGGGGACTTCGGTGGCACAGTGGCTAGCGAGTCCGCCCTGAGATCTGCAGGGATCCTTCTGTTGCGCGTTCGGGCCCTGTCACCGGCGCCCTGGCCTGACAGAGGGCCTGAAAGCCTGATATCATCTTGTTGTGGACTGGCTATATACAAGAACCAAACCCGAATCTAAATGGGTCTTGTAAAAATTTCGATAGACTTCAGTACCTTGAAGATCTTCAACAACAAAAGATTTGTCATTAATGGTGCTTTATATCACTCATAAACATTCCAAACATTCTCAACCGAAAATCAACATCTTCTATCGAACAAACACGTTTTATACTTTGTTCAGTAGGGATATCTTTATTTTTATATTTCGTATCATTACCAAAGTATCGATGTGCTCTTTCCAGTGATAGTATTTAATCTTTAAAAGAATATCTTTCAAAACACAGCACTTTACGATATTGAAAGGAAGAATATCGAACGTTTTGGTGACAATTAATAATAGGAAATGTTTTGTTGCACTCAAATTACTTTACACGTGCACGCGAATTGTGTTTGAGAAACCTGCACTTTCCCTCAAAATGTCAAATTTCATTTAATTCGCACATTCTGTCCATTGGGGATGCTATTTTTCTTTTTAGGCGGATAAAATCTGTCCAGAACGGGATAACTGTTGTCTCTAAGCCGACTCTCCCGCATGATAACTGCAACAAGAAAAAAAATGGAAGAACAACGAAGATTACTTTTAATGATACACTGATGTCTCACCCTCAGAGTGAGAGAGAGAGAGAGAGAGAGGGAGAGAGAGAGAGAGAGAGAGAGAGGGGGAGAGAGGCAGAGAGAAAGGAAACAACAACCTAATCTGCGATCCAATAAGTCAGAGAACTTAATCTTTGGAGGAAAGGCGCCCAGAGCCGTTTAGGAAAACTAACTGCATAAATAAAAAAACAAACTTGAAACTGGCGATTCTGTGGCTGCTTTTTTCCATCTTTTATCAGATTTTAATAAATCTGTGCAGTATTATCATGGGACAAATGTACATGTAATTTTAGAAGAATGCATGATTCATGCATAAATATCGTATATAAAAAATAATATTTATAACAGGAAGTGATGAAATGACATCGTTATTGTGGAAACGATTCTTTTATAGCTATATCGGAGGCACTTGAACACTTTTTCAGGGCCTATACAATCTTTATTCTTTCCCATTGATAAATAATAACTATATTCAAATCCTGTGAGTGAGTATTCTATTGTTTGGTTCGTTGTTTGTGCACTCAACAAGTCCAAAACAAGGTGATCTCAGGCTTTTATGCCCCCGTCAGGTCGGGGCCGCTGTGATGGGTATTATTTATTGTGCTGCCAGTGCACCCTTTTCTTTTATTGATGCTCTTTATCAAGTGAGTCCAGTGTAAGCCGAGCTCTTTGTTTTATTCAGTACAACTCATTCGATTACTGCTCCTTTAATAAAACAAGCTCCACGAGATACTGCTAACTTGGAAGGAGATGTAAACAAAAAGTCGTCGTCGAAATAGGCAACACGAAATGAATGATGATATGAAGACCCTTTTTGGGGCACAGATGGTTCGCTCAGGGATATCTCCAATAAAAATGAGTTAAAAACTGATCCCAGATATCAGCTCTCTCGGAGAATGGGCACTTACAGAAATTTGGTCTTTTTTTTTTTTTACAAACATCCTAAATGCTATCTTTACTCTTTTGTGATCATTGATGGAAAAATGTATTTTGAAACACAAAGATTCTAAATAATCCATTATTGACTGATAAGAAAAATGGACTGTTCGACATGATAAAAGATATGACATAGATGGTTCGATTCGGCGATGCATTTTAAAAACAACATAAGATAAGTCTATCCTGATTTACAAGACAGGACTAACACACTGTTGCATTAATAAACTTTATAAAATTAAAACGTCTTGCATCGCAACCTAACACTTCTACAGAAAATTTATTTGTCTTATATAAAATGATATCACTGCATCCTAATTTGCAATGGCTCTTTGATGATATTATTGAAATGAGATACTATCGATCTATCGTGTAAAAGAAAAAACAAAACAAAAACAAAAGTAATATAATTTTAAAGGAATCAGATTATTGGTATTTGTTTCGTTAAAGAGTTGAACACCCCTTTCCAAACCTCCCAATTTGTTTTTACTGTTTGAAAGACATGAAAGATGATACCAATATCATCTCTTCTCTTCTTGAAGCATTTCTGCCCCTCAGAAATAGTAAGCTGTGAAACTTGCCAAGGCACTAGCAATACGTCAGACGAGACACGCAGGTCATCCAGGTTTGGATTTCCATGGGACTGTTTCCTGCAAAAAAATAAAGACAAGAAAACATACGGTTCAATGAAGACGAATCATAGTATCGCCGTTACCGTATTCACAATCATAACCCTTATAATTACCACCACAATCAGCCTCTAATGTCGGCAACAAAGAGTTCATGCAATACATTCGGAGAGCAAAAGCAATTGCTTTGTTGCCGTGCAACGTCATTACTAGCCATAAACAAATTTTCGGGCTCTTAGCCGAGAAGAAGTTACTGCATTTGTCTGCCTAAACACTGGCCCAGCGTGTCAGCGATTGAACTCATCTTTTCGAAAACAGCTTTAAAAAAAAAACAAAACCAAAACCAAACAAACTGAGCTTATCGTAATTCACCGTGATACACTTAAGCCAGATTTAAAACCATGCTTTAGAGCAAAGGGATCTGTTGTTTTATTGTTGAATTTGATGCTTTGCAACAGTGTTAACGAAAATGGAAAATAATCGGCGAAACAAGCAACCGCAGATCTAATTTAAAAACTTTTAAATCATTATGGAAAAACTTTAAAAGGAATAACCAATCGACATTAACGAATAAATTTATGCAATCATGTTCAGAAACAGCATTGCTCTTAATTTTCTACCTAGTCTAAGTTTATTACATAGATCTAACAACAACACCCAAGTAGCCTTGATCGGACAACAGTTCAACGTGTTGCTAGGGTCACTGTTCATGTAAAAAAAACAAAAAAAAAAACAAACTAAAAACGCTCCATTGCAACAAAGCATTAACAATCTGTGACACGATACCGTGTACCTACTTATCATAGATCAACTACAGTAAAATTGTTTCCTTCAGCTTTGATACAAATTATAGCTAGGTAGACAGGGAGAAGTTTGTAGTAAGTATCTTCCATAACTAGGTAACTATACCCAGAGTATAATTTTCTTGTCTTTTAAGCAAAACAAATATATCCAAAATAATGGCTCACCATAACCTATATGCTTCCAGACCTTCCTCCCTTGATGAGGCAAAGATAGAGCCATATTTAGATTTAGATGCCATGATGGTCCTCAAAGTCTATCCTAATTTTTTTTCAAATGTAGAATCTACTACAAAACAAATATGAAACATCTTCCTTCAAAAGAACCCTTTTTTTGGATTGTACCACTTTATCAACCACTCTATAATTCGCTCTTAAATTAATGAGCTTCGTGTCCCATTCCGACTCAAGTTGGCAAAGCATGTTACTAAAAGAAGATTCATCACATTTCCGGTCAATACGAAAAACAAATATCCCGTGAATCTATGATTTTTAATATTCTTAAAGGAGTAACGAGGACTGCATCTAACAAAAAATCTCCGATTTTTGTTCAGTTTCTTTATCAATCTACTGAGTTTAATTTCGTAATATGTTATGAAGTAGACACTTTAACAATACTTCTAAAATTTGGAAATGCGACTAGAGGAGAAGCATCTGAATTACGGCCTGACTAATCCTTTCAAGAATAGAGTGTAATAAGATTCAAGTGCATAATTATGTTATTGTGTGTGATAAATAAGTTTGTGCAGTAGTAATTTTTTTCCCAAACTGCACTTTCTCCTGTGGCAGGGATA
>BLXT01006392.1:2587558-2601548 GCA_019648995.1 Plakobranchus ocellatus | reverse complement strand
TGCTACTGCTGCTGCTACTGCTTTCAGTTACAAGGAAGGTATTGGAACACATTTGTGTAAAATTGTACTCACCCTTTTTTGTGAAGTTGATAGATTGGGGGATTTTACTGGATTGTACAACAGTAAATCTTGTGTCTATCCCCTCATTCTAAAATAAACGTGAAGGGTAGTTTTTCGTTAGGTTTGAATGAGCCTTCGTCACACCTTACATGGCTCGGCGACTGGAAAATTTGTGCACTATTAGAGGACTAAGCGTACTTTGTTCTGCACAGTAATCGCAGAATAGATTACAGACAAAATTGCATCATTTGTTTACATTAGCGAATGCATGAAACCCCATGCAAAGTTAAGGTGAAAAAAGCCATTAAAAATGGTGAGACAAATTCTCTATATATCCAAATAAATTTTTAATATCGAAATGATATGAATGAGTTTAGATTCAGCAGTGAGTTTAGATAGACTAAAACCTTGATCAATAATGAAAGGTTTCCTTCGACATGCTCGTGTAGGAATGGACAGAATTGCAAGTCTGCCGTATAGAAAGTACTAAAATATAAGCAGCTACAATTTACGTTTGGTGCAGAACTGCTATGCTATTTTAAAAGTCTCAGGCGGTCTTAAAACAAACCAAAAGAAACGAAAGAAAGCTCCTACAAAAACTGATTCTCTGATTTGCATGTAGCCAGATAATTCTCGTACTTGTCGCTGATTTCTCAATCTTAAGACAACCTTCCTCCTCTCCATCAACAAGTAGTTGGAGCTGAGATGAAGAAACCCATGACTCACTACCATCAGCGGCACTGGGCGCGTCTTCTAACCTTTACACCACTTCGCCTGCCCAGAGTGCCCAGGCCCAAACAGGAGATAAGATTATTATCTATGGAATGGAGCATTAGGGCCAATCATCACAACCACCGAAACGATACATTTCCCAGCGGTCATAACCGAGTTTTGAGGATGAGATTTTCCGCAAGGCCTACACGAATGGCAGATCAATATGCGTCTCATGTTAATAACAAGTTTGCTCAATGCAGAGAAAGCGGATTCCGCTCAAGCATTCCTTCTGAACGGTCAGCAAGCAAGAGATGACCGTAAATCAAAGTGGAAACTCACAACAGATACCGTTGGGTTAGAATGTCAAGGTTTTAGGAAGACATAGAACCAGGCTATTATCACCTAAAATTGATCCTGTACTAAAGAAATTAAACCCTCTTCAAAGATAAGGTAATGTAGAAAAATAAAAAGGATTATTTAAACGAAGGCGAGACAATTTTATTTTCTCTCAGAAAGTTATTAAGAAATAATAAATGAAATCAGCACTTGCTAAACACACACTCTCTCTTTCTCTCTCACACACACACACACACACTTGTACGCGGGAACCAAAAATAACACATCCTTCACTTAAAGACTAGGGGAAGACACGAAACAGAACTTGGCGATCATGTTTGCCTTCCCTATATTCTGGCTCGAATTTCCCTGTAGTTACTAACTGGTTTGTCATAGATCACCAAAACTGGCCTCGATTTGCGTACCGTGGCTCTTTTTTCCTTAACATTTCCCTAAACATCATGTTATTTGTAAGACCTTGTAGTTAATCGCCGCATAGGTTTGATTTTTGTGTGTCTAGCCATTTTACAATAAGGTGAATAAGGCATTAAATAATATTGATATCATCAATGTTTCCTGCTTTCTTCACATTTGAGGGCAACTTCCTACCTAGCGTAAATGCCTATTTGCACAAATATTTAACTCGGTGTGCTTTACGCAACGACTTTGTTTCCCTTGCTTCCTGAGATAAATTGCTCCCTTAGTCATCTGTCATTTTTCCTTCCAGCTTCATTTTCTCCATATTAATATTCGTAAGCAGTGTGTCTGTACTATTAATAACGGTACAGAAACATTAGCAAATACAACAACCGTGCAAACTCACTCTAACATTGCAGAAGCAGTAGGAATAATCTAATAAATCTTATTAAAATACATTCTGAGTGGCACAAATGAGTTGAAAACAGTTCCGCTTTCTCCATTACAAACTCAATGCCATTGAGGAAGATAATCTCGTCACAGATTTTCCTCTACAATCCCTCCACATCCATCGGCATAAGATTTACAATATTGCTCCTCATGTCCTTCATTCACAGCTTTTCACTCCAAAATTAACAGGATATCAACTAAATAATCTAAGACAGTTTCAATCACAACAAATCTGCGCATTTTTTTGTGTTTAGAAGACGTCGAAGCTTCTAGCACGTACCGCTAATTTTCTCCATCAAGTTTTACACATATTGAAATTTCAGTATTCTAAAAAAAAAAATGACCATATAAGCATAATAGAAAGACATCAACAAAAATCTCCCATAGCTCGTTCTTTCAGACCTAAAAATAATACTATGAAAAATGTTATCACTTATTCGTGCGCCGTTTGAATGAACCAAGATCATGACACTGACGAAGGTAAATATTGAATTCCTCCAAGAGCTAATACCTTGAGAATACTCATAGTTCATGAGACATTTAAACAAACAGAAATATATATGAGAAAGGAATTCTGTTATATCTTGCTTTTGAAAGCAAAGCGTTAAAAATGAGGTGCAAAGAATGACTGACAATTTTTTTTTTATTTCCTCATACAATGCGTCTAGACTTTGAAAATCTTTCAAAGAAAATTATTGAAAACGGTAGATTTGGCAAGGGGAAACTTCCAGGAGAACTATTTATCCCTTTTTTTAAGTGACCAAAATTAGGCGGGGGAGACACACACATACACACGTTCACAGAGAAAAAAGAAAGAGAAAGAGAGAGAGAGACAGAAAGAGACAGATAGAGAGAGAAAAAGATAAATATTCTGATAGAATGATAGATAGATTGATCGATAAAATGATAGATAGATTGCGAGATAGATTGCTAGATAGATTGATAAACAAAAAAAATAGGTAGACAGATTCATAAAGTTAGCTACAACAGAAAATATATTCTTTAAAAGTAAACCAAAAATAAAAACAACAACAACAACAGCACAAAAAAAAATTAAAACAAAACAATGATAGGGAAGCACAGATAAGAAGACAGAGAGCAGAACAGAGCAGAGCAGAGCAGAGAAACTGAAAACGTGTCTAAATATTGTTTATGCTTTCTCTAATTTTTTGTTCCTCTCTAGCTTTAGACTTTTTGTGTATCTCAATCTATCTAACTTTCGGTCAATGACTATACTAATGAAATGTGATATTATTTTAGATTTTGAAATATGCTCACAATAACAATAGCATTTCGAATGCACAAATAAAAGTGTTTTTATTTATCTACACAGAGAGAAAGACAGCGAGATACATAGATAGATAAATGGAAAGAAAGAACGAGAATTGATAGATAGATAGATAGATTGATAGACAGATAGATAGAAAGATCAATAAGATAGATAGATAAATAGATAGATAGATAGATAGATAGATAGATAGAGAGAGAGAGAGAGATAGAGAGAGAGAGAGAGAGAGAGAGAGAGAGAGAGAGAGAGAGAGAGAGAGAGAAATTAGAGATTGCAATAAAACTTGGAAGAAACCAAGGTAAAAAAGATTGATGTGACAGGTCAGGACTAGAGAGAAATAATTGGATAGACAAATAAATGTGAAACGAAACTGAAAGCTGTCAAGTATGGTGAGAATGGTTGGCACAGTTTTAGGTAGCAAAATGGTTCCCATTTCGAAAAGAAAGAGGAGGAGCTGACATGGGAGAACAAAATGATAGCTTTACAAAATGAATGAAAGAGAGAGTAAATTTCTCAAGAGAAAACCTTTAAAAAAGTATTTATATTGATATGTCTATAAATATGTAAAGTGGAGAATAAAAACTTAAGTGCACACAAAAATTAATAATGGCCATGAAAAGAATAAAAAACCGAGATGAGAGAAAGAGAGGGAAAAGCTGGTTTTATTCACAGCTGTATGATATAAAATTATAAACAAAGCAACGGGACTCGAATATGCATTTGAATTCTCCAAAATTTACAAACATTTTTTTTTCAAAGTAAAGTTATGACAAATAGAAAGGGGAAAACAAATTAAGGCAGCGCTTTGATATTCATGATGCAAAACATGACACCGTTCATAAGATTATATTTCTTCAAAATTAGGATAATATATGAAACGGTACAAGGAAAGTAAAACGTGACATGTGCTGCGTTTTCATTCTTTATTCCAATACATTAATTTGAAGCAACAAGGGATTTGAACAAGTTTATTTATTCTCTTCGCATTTCCTCTTTAGCTGAAACTATCCGTAAATATTTCAGTTTTCTCCAATTTAAATCAATTTTCTAAAACTTTGTTATAGATCATCTCCTCTTTATTTTCTTTTAATCTCTAGATCTAAACCTTTCTGCATCGGAACCGAAATTTGGAACATTCCGACAATACGAGTCTTTTAATCCTGATCTGTGTCTGAAAAGGAAATTTACTTTTGTCAATAAAAGAGTTGCTAGAGAAAGGCACGAGAGTGAAGCACTTCATACATTCCAGGCAAAATTGAACATTCATCTCAAAATATCTGAATTGCTTTGGATGAGTTCCGTAAATCTTTGTTTGCTTAATTTATTATTCCTCTCTTACACTTTTTAAACTGCGACAAAACTATTTTATTTTATCCATATGCTGAGAATCAGGAAGGAGAATTTCCTTGCTGAAGAATATTTTGTTGAAATACTCGACACTGAAATAAACTTCTTTATTAGCCACCGTCTGTACTAATCTGTAAGCAGGTCTGCGGCGGACAAATTAATCTCGAATATCTTGCGTAAGAGGAGTGATAATGTTTACAAGTTCTCATATTATTCTTGCGGAATTGAAATGCGTTCCAACAAAACAGTCTTGCGGTTTGTTTTTCTTGCGACCTGACATTTGCACGGGATCGAATTATCCACAGGTCTACATTCATGGTGGTAAATAATCTCTCCACCACAGACGTAAAATTATTTTGGAATAAGAGATATTAGTGTAGTGGCTATTACGATAGAGAAAGAAAATAATGGCGATTAATTAAATGTTGCTGTCTAGACGTTGGGAATATCGTGAAAACAAAAACCTATGAAAATGTTTACCTTCATTCGTGATTGTTTACGTGGTTCACTTACCTATCTATCTATCTATCTATCTATCTATCTATCTATCTATCTATCTAATACCTACCTACCTAATAACCTATCTATCTATTTATAACATCTATCTAATATCCTCCAACCTTCATTTCTGTTCTCTCCCCTTTTTGATCGCGTATTAACCTTTGCTTTGTCTTTTCTCAGCGATTACTCAGAAAAAAGAAATGGATGTTATTTATCAATATTGCTTCTTTAAAAAGATGTAAGTTTTTTTTTGTTCTTTTAACCACCATAGACAAACTATATTCTATGTTTTTTATTTACTTTATATAATTATTCCCAAAAATGTCGATGACAAAAGAATTGTATAATGGCAACAAATGCTGAAAAAAAAAAGGTAAGTCACGGCGGCGACAATTTAGAAAGTCATCTCCATTGAGACCTGGAAAAGAAAATGTCAAGACCAGACATAGACAGGAAACGAGAAGGACACAATGTGATTAAAAAAAAAGAGCTTATGTGCAAGAACTTTGCGTTAGGACAAAAAAAAAAGGAACTAACAAAAGATAACGGGAAATAGAGCATGCGAATAAATAAGACCGACACAATTTTAAAAATAGAAGGGAAGCAACAGAAGAAACCGGAAAAAAGAGGAGAGAGAGAGGGAGAGAGAGGGAGACAGGTTGGATAGAGGGTTAGAATAAGAGTTATAGGTAATAAACGAGAAGTGAAAGAGGAGAGGGAACAAGAAAACAACAGAAGAGAAAATAAAGGATATACAGTGACATGCAAAAAAGAGCAGAGTGAGATAGAAAAATAGAAAGAGGCAAAAGCATTTTACGCCGAGAGAGAAAGAGAGAAAGGTAAGAAAGAGAGAGAGAGAGAGAGAGAGAGAGAGAGAGAGCGAGAGAGAGAGAGAGAAAGATAAAAGGAAAAGATACACATTGAAAGAAAGTAAAGAGACGCAGTGATTTGGGGGGAGGCCACGGAAGATAGAGAGAAATAGATGAAGAAACAGGCAGATCATCAATGCCTTTGTCAAGATGGCCAGAGATAGTTAGGCAACGTTAAGTTAGCAAGAGAGTTTTTTTCACCAGTATCAGTTGGATCTAAATGAAAGAGTCGAAGCTGTGAAGTTTTTACCGGAGATTGATGTGTGAATCAGAACTCGGCATGAATTCGATATTTGTTTCCGTACCGAGACACAGTAAAAATCTTTTAGATTAATCTCAGCACAAAAAAGGGATAGGCGACAATTCAAAGTAGGATTAAGTATAAAAAGTTTTACCTTGCACCAAATAGAAAACAACAAGAAATCAACGACTGAGCTATATGAGGAAGAGATGTAGTAACCGGATTAATCAGCTCACAAATTTGTGAATTTATCTGGAGAAATATGAAACTATTGCCGTCAAAATCGTGAAGGATCACCTCTATCGTTGGTAACGTAAAAACTCAGTTGTGTAAAAAGGTTAATACCTAAGTTCTTTTATCAAATGTTTAGATAGTCGAGCTTCTTACTGAGCCAGCTTAGTATCACATAACATTCGCGACCTCATAAACCATAATTCATATAATCAATTTTCGGAACTTTTTCATTGGTCCGACGTTCAATTGTGCGCTTACTACAGCTCTTTAACAAGTAATACAAGTAATAAAAGACATTAAAGGCGGGATATTTGTTATTGTAGTGTTAGAACTACTTATTTTTTCCAATAAATTTCAATAATCGACTGCTTTCATTTTCATTATAAGAGTTATTACTAACTTCATCTTCTTTAACTTTCCGAGCATCCCTAGACTGCACAATGATGACGTAGGTTATTATTTGTTTGCAAAAGCTCTTAGCATGAATGTTTTATAACTTCAGCAAAGTCTATGGCAATTCAAAGGTTTGAAGATTTCTATTTTTCCAAAATACTGTAGATTTTTATCCTTACCTAAATATTTGAAGTTTAGATTTTTGTATGATATTGATCAAGTTATTGTTATAGCCTAATTGTTTCATTAATTCTTTTGCCATACGACAGTGTTTGCTTATAATTATCTGGACATGTTACGCTCATATTACTTCCCAGGAGAAAAAAAAATAAACCTTTCATTGAATGCGGTTGTGATTTTTTTAGTTTTTAGAATATTTGGCAGGAGGTTTGCTGTCATGCAGCGAAATAATCCTCTTGTTTTGTTTGTTTTGTTACGTATATGATAAAAGGACGGGTGGGGATGGTATTGACTGCATGTAGCTTGATTATACTTGGTGTGTATTTTTTTGCTCAGACAATTGCTATTAAGGACAGGTAGAGCTTGAAACATGTTAACGTAACAGCTCAAACTCTTGGAAATAGTAAACTATAACAAAATGAAATGTTTTTTTCTCGGTTTATGACATAAACCTATGTCCTTTATAACAGCAATTGGTGCTAAATCTTTATTCCTAAAGAATTGCAAGTTCATAAATAATGTGTTATATTATATTATAAAATACGTTATATTTCGTACGGTAAAAAATGTAAAATCCTGGGTAAGACTAAATTGCATCCGTTGGGTGGTCGGCGACTAAACCGACTCCCCCACCAGGGAAATCTGGCGACGAGGGTAGTGGACCCCTGCAGGAGTAAAAACAAGACCTGTCAAAGGGCGGATGATCCCATGAGAGACAACGGCCATCCACAGACCCCCACTGCCTTGTGGGTTACGTCATGAGACCAAAGGCTACATGAAGGGACCTCGAACGAAGAAAAATCCATCGACAACACGTTGAAGACGGCGTGTCGATGGTAGGCTTCAAACCTGCAGATGAGGAGGAAAGCAAAAAGAGGCCGTACAGCCCAAGGCCATATGGGGCAGCTGAAGGCGAGATCCCGGAATTTTGAAGCAAAACTTCAATATGACACTCCACAGCCAAATCCAACTGGAAGCTGTGGGGTCAACAAAGGAAATGGACAAGCCGAAATGTATATGGCAACCTATAACACCAGGACCATCCGACAACAAGACGATCTAGAAAGACTGCTAGAAGAACTAGAACAGATAAAATGGCATATCATAGGACTGAGCGAAACCAAAAGAAGAGGAAAGGGGCTGTCTGAGCTGCCAGGAGGACATTGGATCTTTAGGAAGGGAAAGACAGAAGACAATCCAACAGCCAAAGGAGTCGCATTGTTGATCAACAGAAACATGACAAAGTACGTGGAGAGGACGAACATCTACAGTGAAAGAATGATAGTGTGCACGATAAAAACAAGAGGAGGTCAACCAAAAATCATTCAGGTCTAGGCACCAACAATTATATTTTGGCGATGAGATGTAGAAATCTTTTATGAAGAACTAGGAAAAGCACTGGATGAGGACAAGAGCAAGTATAACATTGTGATGGGCTATTTTAATGCCAAAATCGGAAAGAAAAATAAGCATTCAGACACACAAATTTGGAACCATTTGGAACTGGAGAGAAAAATGTCAGAGGAGAAAGACTCCTAAACTTTGCAGAAGAAAGAAATTTAATAAATGCCAACACGCTTTTTCATAAGCCAGAAAAAAGAATGTGGACATGGTAGTCACCAAATGGAACAACCAGGAACCAGATAGACTTTATAATGACATCAGAGAGAAACATGAGCAAGGACTGTGATGTTATCACCAAAATAGATATAGGCAGTGACCATAGAATGGTCAGAGCAGGAATAGTAATAAATTCAAGACTGGAAAGACTAAGAAAAATTAAAAGAAAGAGACCAATAGAGATAAACACAGAAATACTAGAGATGCATAAGGAACAGTTCCAGCTGAGATTTCAAACAGATTCAATGCCTTTGAGGAAAAGAAACCTACAATAGAAACTGTTCATGGAAGAAGAGGCAGAAAGATTTAGAAAGAATGGAAAAGACAAGCCCAGTGAGAAATTAGAAAAAGACATGGAAATAGAGAGGTTAGATGAAAAGCGTAAAACACTCAAGAAAAAAGGGGGAAAAGCAACTGCTGAAAAGATTGAATACACAGAACTAAACAAGTTGGTGGAAAAGAAAAGAAGGGCGAGGCAACGCAGGAAAAGAAAAGAAGAAATAGAGAATATTATTGTGAATGGAAGAGGTCCAAAAGAAGCATATAAAGGAGGAGCAAGAAAGAAAATATCCTGATTGATAAAGGAAAACGGAGAAAGCACAACAGATAGGGATGAAATAATAATAATCTGTCAAACCTTTTACAGGAATCTCTAGGAACAGACAACTCCAGACCAACCAACGATCTTAACATCAAGTCCTGACAAAGAAGGAATACCACCGTTCGTAGAAGAAGAAGAAGTAAAAGAGACGTTGGATGAAATGAGGAAGGAAAAAGCGCCAGGAAATGATGGCATCACAAGTGATATTATGAAAATAGGAGGACCACAAGTAATTAAATACACGACAAACGTGTACAATACAACGAGGTCCTCAAAAGTAAAGAAATACCCATATGTTGGAAAGAAGCAAACGTAATTATAATACACAAAAAAGGTGGCTCAAAAGACATAAAATATTACCGTCCAATAAGTCTTCTATCACATTCATACAAAATATTCATAAGACTCCTACAAAAAAGATTGGAAAGAATTCTAAATGAAAACCAACCAAGAGAGCAGGCAGGTTTTAGAAAAAAAAGTTTCCACAACTGATCATCTCCAAGCTTTAAATCAATTAATAGAGAAATGCAATGAGTATAACTTACCATTATGTCTTGGATTTATTGACTATGAGAAAGCTTTCGACATGCGGCAATAGTTCAAGCATTAAGGAAGATAAATATCAACGACAACTATGTCACCATGATAGAAAACATCTACAAAGGAGCTACAGCATGAATACATATTTATAATCAAATATCAGAAGCATTTGAAATCCAAAGAGGAGTAAGACAAGGCGATCCAATCTCACCCACATTATTCATAACAGTCATCGAACAAGTATTTAAAGAAGCAGATCTAAAATATGGCATCAATATAGACGTAGAATATCTAAGAGATCTGAGAGTCGCAGATGATGGAGCCTTATGTACAGAGAAAGAAGAAGAAATGGAGGAACACCTAGAGAGACTAAATAGTGAAAGTAAAAATGTCGGATTGAAAATTCATAAAGGGAAAACAAAATACATGACAAATTACATAACAGAAAGACCCATAGTAATAGACAACGAAAATATAGAGCTTGTCACAAAATACACATATCTGGGCCAGACAACAATAATGAAAGACAGAACCAATGAAGAAATAATAGCGAGGATAAGAAAGGCATGGTATACATTTGGAAAATATCGGGAAATCCTCCAAGATACAACTTTACCTATTACACTCAAAAGAAAAATATATGACCAGTGCATCATTCCAACGATGACAAATATGGACACTAAACAAGCAACTGTGCCACAAACTACAAACAGCACAAAGAAAGATGCTAAACATCAAACTTAAAGATAGAAAATCAACAATAGAGATAAGAAAAAAGACCCAGGTGATTGATGTAGTCCAATACATTCAAAAACAAAAATGGAGGTGGGTAGGACACATTTCTAGAGAAAAAGATAAGAGATGGACTAAACGATGCACAGAGAGGCAACCAAGGTCAGGAAGAAGAGACAGGGGCAGACCAGAAGCAAGATGGATGGTTGACATCAGGAAAGCAGCAGGTCCACAATGGCAGAGGAAGGCACAAGATCGGAGGAAATGGATGACATTTGCAGAGGGCTACATCATGCAGTGGATGGGCAAAGCCTCCAAGAAACCAAGTAACCAAGTAAAAAAAGTAATTTAGGGCACACAATTTTCATTCATAAAGGTGTTTGCCTATAGAAAAGATGTGAGGTAAGCAAGGCTGCGTTTTGTTTTCTATTTCTTTTTTCTTAAGACGATTGACTGGATCATGAAAGAAAGCATATAAGGCAAGAAAACTGAAATGCAGTGCACATTATGGACACAGCTAGTGGATCCTCGATTTTGCAGACAACCTGACCTTATTGTAGTACAGCCATCAAAGGATGGAAGCAAAAGGCAAAAGATTTAGTTCATATCTCTCAAAAGGCAGGTTTTACAGAATATCTGGATACATCTAAACAACTGAATATCAACTCTAAAACCCTGACCAGAAAACATAGAAAATCAATGAAAAAGGCATTGAGGAAGTGGAGCTTTTTAGTGCGTGTTGGAAAAGAGTCTTATAAAAAAATATGTCAGCTTTTCGGGAAAGCATAAGAACTGAATAAAATGAAGAATATTGAACCAAAATGACTATAAACTGAGATGGTGATAGCTTGCAACATTTTACATTATTCTACGCTTTTACATGATATTTATGATGTGTCTTTTTTATTTTATGTTGATTTAGATTCAAAATCATATTATGAGGTACTCCTTTTTCCACACACACCAGCAACAATACGCCTAATTTTGTAAGCCCCTTCAGAAGACAAAATAGGAAGAGTAAAGTCCTAGATTATGTTTACAAAATTATTTTCTATCTCCAGCACAAAGGCCTATCTCAAGGCGTGCTCATGTCCTAAAGTATTCGTAATAAAATTCATTTCTGAATAAATAGCTATACTGATATGCCGATCTTTAAAAAAAAAAAAAAAAAGTTTAAAAAAAAAAAACGTTCAAAATGATGCACCGCTATTCAAGGATGCTTGTTCCAACTTTGATGCCGCGCATGTAGTCTTCAATGATACATCCCTGCTTCATCACGCTCGCGTCGTCTGGGCAAACTTATCAACAAGGCAGAGGGATCTAAAAAAGATGTCAAAACCCGAATAGCCAATATAAGAACTGCTTTTAAAAGCTCAACACAGAAATGTCTGGAAACTAGGAATTCTGGGAAAAAGCTCCACTATACACTTCATTTAATACCAATGTCAGAAGAGTTCTGATTTATGGATCACAAATATGCAGGCTCAGTAAAAAAAAATCACAAACAAGCTGCAGACATTCTTTAACGACTGCTTGAAGTGGATGCTCAAAATCCAATACCCCGACACAATAAGAAATGAAAAGTTAGAAAAGAACTAGACAACACAAAGAAGAGATTCAAATCAAGAGAGGACGACACGGAGACGATCTGAGCTAACAATGAAAAATCCTAGGACGACCATATTGCGATAAAGCCCATTGGAGAAAAGGACAAGAGGAAGAACTGAGAATACACTATGGAGAGGACATTTAGAGACAGAGCTTAAAGAGATAAAATAAACCAGACAGAGGTGACGGCATGGACAGCTTTTGGAGGTTGACTATGCTCCAATGTGGGATCAAGAAAGATGACAATGATGATGATGATGATGATGATGATGATGATGATGATGATGATGATGATGATGATGATGATGATGATGATGATTGTCACTATAAGTACTCCAGATCAGTTTTAGCCTCAGTTTAAAGATTTGAATCGAATAGCACTCTATCACGAATGGAGCTCATGTATTTATCTTGTTAAAAAACAATAAAGTTTCAAGGAAAATTTGTCATCTGGGGCTAGGTCTTAAGAAAACAATGAGCTCGATTGTGAGCATAGATTACAAAGGCATAGTTTTAATCGAGGGAAAATATTTTACTCAGTTGAGAGCTAAACGCTTATCGAGAAAAAGCTCGAAGCGAAAGGTTTTAGTTTCTCCATTGTCTCGTGTAGATCAGCATTTAAAAATTTTAACTGTATGTAAAATTAAATAATAAATAAAATGTAATGTGTATGCCTTGTGTGCATCAACGAATTTGATCAGAATAGTGGGTTTTTTTTTGCT
This sequence comes from Plakobranchus ocellatus, assembly GCA_019648995.1. Classification (NCBI taxonomy): domain Eukaryota; kingdom Metazoa; phylum Mollusca; class Gastropoda; family Plakobranchidae; genus Plakobranchus; species Plakobranchus ocellatus. The sequence goes on along the minus strand of BLXT01006392.1, from coordinate 2,588,695 downwards.
ATTGCCATTTCGATAAATTGTACCATAAAAATAAAATTTAAGCCTTTGCGGGTATCAAAATCTCAAGTCTTATGATTTAATTACCTTTCGGGACTTCTTGTGACGTTATGTGAGGATTGCCACCATGTTCGTGACCATGATGATGATGATGATGATGCTGATGATGATGATAATGATGATGATGATAGTGATGATGACAAGAAAACTTTCTTAAAATGTGTAACAAGGTTGCCTGAATCTCTAAAATATATGCAGATACATGAAAGTGAAACTGTTTCTTTCGATTCAATTCAAGGTTCAATAAAAGAAGTTCTACAAAGAAAAAACTATAAAAAAATAGTTTAATTATTAAACCACAACAAACCAAAATAGGTAAAGCCAAGTTTTCGTTTCAATGTAAGGCTTTATCTCTAACAAAATGGATAACCATTGCAGGGTGGGATAAAAATTTATGACTGTTTCGTATAAATATCCTAATATTTTGCTTCCTTTTTTTCTTGCTCTGCAGTGATAACAAAGTGTTTTCTGTTTTCTTTTTGTATCAAATAAAATAAAATCATGTTAAGGTCATCTTCCCTTAGCTCTGACTTATTTTATTTTACTTGCAAAGTTAAAATGTGCCGTTTCTAAAAATGAAAAAAAAAAATGAAAAAGTTTCTTATTTTAATCTAGGTCTAAGAATAATCTTTCAGCTCATCCATATAATTATAGTTTTAGCATTTTTTTCGCCAAGTCACTGCAGACATACATACATACATGCACACAATACCTGTTTAAAAACACTATATCCCTACATCACGTCATTGCTTTAAAAAATTCTACTACTTTCATGAAGCGAGATGTAGGCACAGATTCTAAATCTTATCAAGATAAAGACTTTTCTTTTTCATCTTGCGAACTGTTTTCCTGGACGAGTTGGTGCATTATTGTCCGTTTTTACGTTGCACTGCACTTATCCTTGTCTTATTTTATGAGACGAGGTCGTGGCGTACTTGGATGTGGAAAAACAAACGGCCAATTTTTGTTTCCTTATGTAAAAAAAAAGACACTATTATTTACTTATCCTAAAAAATTCATAGCTCTACGTGTGTTTATTTTTGAGTCCACAGTTATATTCCTGACACGTCTCTTTTTTTT
>BLXT01006392.1:2556334-2567946 GCA_019648995.1 Plakobranchus ocellatus | reverse complement strand
GATCAGCAGTACCAGGATCAGCAGTACCCGGATCAGCAGTACCCGGATCAGCAGTACCCGGATCAGCAGTACCAGGATCAGCAGTACCAGGATCACACCAATGGTGGTTGCTCGAAAGCTTGATATATTTGATATAGCATTTAATGTTTCGTTTAGTAAAATAATATTATCTAAGTAGAGTTGTAGCGTAATTTAACAACAAGGAATCCACACAACAATCAAGAGTATAATTCCTGTTGAGCTACGGAGCGCATGAGGATGCCATAACAAAGTACAAATCATTCTCTTCAAACGAAATCGCCTGAATGAATTCTTTTAATTTCCCTTTAAGCAGCACATTCTCATAGCACATCTCTTACTACTTTAGAATAAAGGTATACATTTCTCTGATGCCCGTTTATCCAGGGCTGTTTCCTTAGAACTTATCAATTCGCAGTATCAAACTTTCTGAGTTCTTAAAAAGAAACTTTTCAAAAGTGCAGCAAGAGGAAATCTACACCTCTTACTTCTTAAGAACAAAATTTAGTCAAAACTCCGCTCGCTACATCTGGGCAGTAGCACAGCAAAAAATACAACTATCCAAATTAGCAAACATTAACTTTGAAACATATGACTATAATACTGTTCACGCAACAAAGACGGACCAATCAAGACCAGCAGCCAAGGGATTCACAACTAAGGACAACTCAATACAACATAGCATTAACTTCCCAAAATGAAGTTTCAAACAAGTTAAAACTGGACAAAAAAACACCATGTAACTTCATCACATAGCTTGCTTGAACTAACACTCATTATGCCCTATCAGATGACGCCAAAATAGGATTAATGAAAAAATATTATGTAGTCAGTAGCCTATATGGTAATGATTGTTGGATATTAAACAAAGAGACAGAGAGAAAGGTGGAAGTAGTAGAGATGTAGTTTACTAAAAAAAAATGATGAGGATATCATGAACAGAATGAAGTCAAGGGAATCCGTAACCGGAGGCAACTAAAATTATTTGGACATATTTACCAATTGAAGGGTTTAGAACATTTAGCAATCACTGGAAAGATTGGAGGCAAACAGGTAGACAGACGATAACTTTTATCGAAAGTCTTAATAAATGGAGAACAGGTAACAGAAGAAACAACTTTATAAGGTTAATCCATAATAGACTTGAGTGGAGAAACATGATCGCTGATGTCTGTTTCAGACTGAGTTACTAAACAGCAAACGACAAGAATTACATCGCATAGCCTTTGTAAAGCAAAGTGATCTCAAGGTTTCAGATTTCGTCAGGCCAGAACATCGGTTGCATTCTTGAACTCGCTACATCAAAATCCTGGCAGATTTCGTTGGTGGGCTTGCTCGCCACAACCACCCAGTGACGTCGCTCCCGCTTTTTTGCATGTCCCGCTCTTGGGATAAGGTGTTTTCGCATTGTAAAATATGCATAACATGAATTTTTAAAGGAGAGCTACATTATTAGTTGAATCGTACAGTGGAAAAACCAGACATGCCACAAACCCCATGAGATAAGTCCCCTTACTCATTGCTTTGGTGAGGTTTCCTCATTCAGAGGGAAACTCATACAGTAAGAACAGCCATGTCATGTCATATTATATCAGCATTTTAAATTAGTGTTTTCTTCAAAGATCTATGTAATTTAAAATTCTAAAAGCTAAATATATAATAAAAAAAGTTTTAAGGGCGTTCTTTTCATCGAGCCCTTCAGTTGGTTTCACCATTCTTTCAATGTAATTTCACTTTCTCTTGTTCTTTCATTGTCTTGCAATTTGACGACTCATTTGCCATTCTACAAGTGTCTCTGTGATCCTTTTGACATTCTTCATGTGTTATAATAAAATCCTCTGACTTTCTATGTCTCTCTTTCATCCTCTTGACTTTTTTCTCTCTGTTTTTGCCTCGACCCTCTTCATTCCTCTAATTTATCAGCACGCCTCTCTCCTATATGAATCTCTTTTATCTCTTTAATTGTTTCCTTGATTTTGTCTAACTGTCTGTTTGTTTGTCTGTCGAATTTTTTTCTTCTTTCCATTATTCATGTACCATATTAATTCGTTCAAAGAAATTCTTTAAGCCATGCGATTTCATCCAATTGAACCAGAATGATATTTAAAATGTATCATTCTTAAAAAGCCAGCAATACTTTATTGTTCTCTGAGATGGGCATTCCCTTGTCAAGTATTGTAATAAGTTTAAGTCCATTATGTCTAAATCAAATCCACCTGTATACCTCAACTCATCTTTGAACGGGAAGCAGAGGCAGTAGATCTCGTATTGAGCAATGGACTAAAAGGATTGAAAAAAAAACAACATATATGGCTGTAAAATGACACACAAATATCTAAATATTTATGACACATTACTGATATCGAGGAAATGCAACTTCACCGTAACGTCATTTAATATGAGACAATACATGAAAAGATCTATATCTTCATTCCTTACAAAGGCATCTTCTCACGATTCACCAGTGATAAGAAAGAGAGAAAAAGCCTTAAAGTTATATACATATTTTTACAAAAGCAGATCCGAGCACCAGCCGTATCAAATGAGCCTTTCTTAAGGCTCACGTTCTTGGAATATCTGTGTTTAAATAAGCAACTGAATAATAAATAAGTCTTTATATAAATCTAATATTGGATACGCAGCACAGAAAATGATTAGTGCACTGATTGGTAAACAAACATGTGAAACCCTAAGCGATGTAACGTTTGACGAAAGTTCATTCTGGTGGACCAAAATTGTGTTTTGTTACCCTGATTTGTTCACAACAAGGTGATTTCAAGCTTTTAGGCCACTGTCAGTCCAGGCCGTCGATGGTGGGGCTCGAATCTGCACAGGGCAGTATGAATTAATATATATATATGGGCAAACTAAAATAATCTTGGCAAGCACAATTTTAAAAGCTATTATCTTGTGTTCCCAAACGCTAGAAGCTGTGTGTAGAACTTATAAGTTAATTAAGTATGTTCGTGTACTGCAACAACAATGCATCAATCTTTGCAAGCCATAGGATGTAAGTGGACTCCAGCATCACTACATGATATTTGCAGGTCATTATCATGATCATCAAATTTAGATGCACTGATGTTGGAATCCAGTAGTAATTTAAAGAGAAAACTAATACTACATGCGGCGTGTAATGTATACTTCAGCTTTCTTTCATGACTTCTATTGTAAGGCTAGTCATTTAAATACTATGAAGAGATGAATTAACCCCTGAGGATTATCTGGATTGCTGCTCTTCACCAAACCAAACGTGTCACGATTTATACTAATTTTGTGTGACTTTTAAAAAAATGTTAATACTTAAAATTATCTATGTGCGTTGTCGACCATCATACTAATCAATGGTTAAAAAATGTAAAAATCACGTAAAGAATATGGTTAAGTTGAAGAAAAAGGCCAAATAAAGTGTTGCAGCTAAATTTGTGCTAGATTTTACGAATCGCTTGTCTTTAAGATCAATGTAAACTGTACCAATCTGCTAAATCTTGCTAAAATCGCTTTTTAAATGCTTTGTAATTTAAGGCTTTCTGCGACCAAATAATCTATAATGATATAAATAAGACCATCAAGGTTAAAAAGTGAGAAGAAAAAGAGCGATGATGATTCTGATCCGAAGATAACAAACATTTTTTTTCCTTTGAGAAAGGAAAAAAGTCTGGTTTCGTGTGCAGATAACTTTGTTGATTCTAAAGTGCAGTTAATAAAGTTTGAAATGCTTTATAGACATAGAAAAATAGTTGAGACATTTAACCTCCTCCATATTCAAACAAGTAAATAATATATTGGGATTAAACAAAGCCAGAAAGATAGAAAGTTACCTGTCTTTCTATATATATATATATATATATATATATATATATATATATATATATATATATATATGTATAGTGAAAGACATACACATAATATATATATATATATATATATATATAGATATATATATATATATATATTAATATATATGTGTGTGTATTGGGGATGGGGTGGGAGGGGTGGCGGAAACATTGATGCTGCAGTTATTATAAAGTTTTCATGTTTTGAAAGTGCCTTCATCTTAGGGGCTAAGTTGGTAGATGATCGCTCTTTTTTCTCGTTTTGCTTTATTGTTCGGTTTTCAAAAGAGAGAGAGAGAGAGAGAGAGAGAGAGAGAGAGAGAGAGAGAGAGAGAGAGAGAGGAGAGAATAAAAGCTAAATTGCTTATTCAAGCAGGGCTTTTTAAATTGTCTTATCTTCCACACTCACAGAGGAAGACATTTATGCAAAGCATTTATTAGATGTTTAAAATAAAAACAAAAACAAAAAAACCTGACTCATTTCTACTCGAACAGCCAAAGAAAACTTCCCTTGAGGATAGGAAGTCTGATCGGCTCTTAGTTTCAAATAAAACTGCTGAGGGGAATGACGGAAATTGGAAAGTTGCTGTGGAATAGGTGAAAAGATTACCACCACTTTCACAACCAGAATGGCAGATCATTCATAATGTAAAAGATCTCCTCATAAAAATATTGCTTTCATTTTATTCCTCATTCCTTCATTTTTGAAAGAAACTGTTTACTGATGTTTCTGTACCTAATGATAGGCTCATCAAAGTTTGACGCAATACTGATGGCGTTTTTACTTGTATTAATGGTATTACTATCGTTTGAATACTGCTGTTGCTACTATTTTTGCCTATAATCATTGTTTTTTATTCAAGGGGTGTGATTGATTGTTTCTGTGCATAAAGCTCAACTGAAAAAGGTGTTTTTTGGCCTGCAGTCCTCAGCAGATCAAGGCATTACTGGCGAGCTCAGACTCAAACCCAAGGCAGAAAGGGCCTTGCAAATCTCAAGGCGGGTTCACTCGCTATCTGGTTGTTGCTACATGTATAATATGATGGTTAATATTTCCATGACCACTGTCGTTATCGCTGTAAATGTATTACTGTTTTTTTTTTCCATTCTTTTTGCGTAGAATGACCACAGAAAAAAAATTAACGCTGTTTTGTTAATGCCAGTTACAGTACCATGATATTTGTTGTTATCATCTTGACTTACGGGCAATAGGTAAAGGTAGCAACAACAACCTCATAAAGTTAACTGGGGACAGGTTTAACTAAAAGACCATTATCGCCATTTTCTGTTCAGGAAATGGCACCTAAGGAAGAAGAAATTTACGGTGTGGACTATTTATAATAAATTATAATTATTATGACTCTAGTCATGCCATCAAGCTAAATTACAACTTCATAAACAAAAACATGAAGATAGAAGTGTAAAGAGTTTAGGTATCTAAGAGATATGAAAGGCAAAAAAAAAAAAAACAAAAACAAAGAAAAAACTTAACGAAAGAAAAACAATCGTCAAATGACTTATATCGTTAAGAAAAGTGTTACCATGGCAATTTTAGATCACACAGAATACTGTCAATTAACGGTTATAACAAAAAAAATGAAAGCTCAATTTTTAGATTCAAAGAGAGCATTTACAAAAGCAAAAAATCCTTGATGAGGTCGATATCTCAAGAAGGTTTTAAAAAATACAAAACATAAAATACGATTTATAGGGAACTTTAATTGTCATGAGATTGAACATATCATTTTGGTCAAAATTGAAAAGGAAATAGTCAAAGGTGTACCAAACGTTCGTACAAAAAATCTTCTCAAACAAAGAAATGGATTGAAAAATTTCAATGCTAATGTTTTTGCCAACCTGACCCACTAGGACACAATATAACTTCACATAAATCACCTTGACTTATGATTATCAACATTATGAATGAACAATCCCCGCGCCTCAACAGACCCCATAATTAGTTAACATTTGAAATTTCAAAGATTTCGATAAAACTCTCTGAAAATGCCTTTTTAATTCATTAAAGTGCAAAAATAACTACTCTATTCGCAGACTAGACAGTGTGTGCCTAGTTCTGGATCGAATCCGCTTTTGTTCCTATTCTAAAGTTTGAATTAATTGAAGTGTTGTCTTTTATTGAACAGGTTGAAATAATTTAGCCTTGGAAGTTAATTATGTTTTGGTTTCGTATCGCACAAAATACTTATCCTGTTTAATACCAAGTTTAATGTAAGAGAAATATTTGATTTCCATATTATTTAAAGCAATGGAGGAAGTGAGAAAATTGTATAGAAATCAAAGGCGTTCCTATCGGTTGCTATACATGGAATGAGTATCTGGGATTCTTTCAACCCAACGATAATGTGCAGTATAGTAGATACTTAGAAATCATGCTGCTATCAAATGAATAACTAAAATATCAAATAGATAATCTATTTCACGTGACACTTACAATAGTAAAAATAAGGCATGTAGAGGATGTAGAAAAAAGCATTAAACATTACAATTTGCTCTTAAAATTTTGTAATAAAAATGTAATTTTGCTTGTATATTTAAAAAAATGTGTAGAAATTAAGCGATGAAGACGTTCTGTATCTCTTGTAGATCTTTAGATCTAGCATTGTGGTCTTGGCTTGCTGTGTGGATAACCTTTCTTTCTAATAGAAACTAAACAACACCATTATGAGCAAAATCAAAGCAGAAAAGTTTTTTATCTTCAATATACTGTTAGTGTATCTATTTAGGTCGAAGCAATGGTGGCGCACTAGATAGCAAACACGCTCCTAGATCTGCAGCAACCCTTGTGTCAAGGCTCGAGCCCCGTCATCGGCGCCTTGGCCTGACGGAGGACCTTAGAGCCTGAGATCATCTTGTTGAGGGCTGGATATACACTTAAACTAACCTATTTCAGAAAAGAATCAATGTAAAGGTTTCGGTTTGAATTGAATAAGAAATGAATAACTGACCGAATAATGTAGGTAGCAGTTACTGGGAAACAGTTTACTGAGCTGCGAATGCAAGGAGAAAGCAACATGTTTATCTTCGATAGATTTACTGAGTCCTCAAAGGTTTGCAATAAGAACCTTTTATGTTGAAAAAATGAAGAAGAGAAAAGGAGTTCCCAACTAGGAGGTATATGCTTACAAAAAAAAATCAATAGCAAAAATACATTTAACCTCCTCGCTTTGTTTGAAAGCTTAAAAACCGTTTAACAAACTTTTTTTTTTGTTGAAATTTTATTTTGAAGGTGTGCAAACTCTTTTTCTCTACTCTCTATAATAATTTATTTACCTTTGCACCCTATGGATCCTAAAGTTTGTATTGTTTGCAATGCTTTTTGAATGGCGATCTTGCCTTTTCAATTTCATGGAAGATAAAATTGTCTTCATTTCAACTCGAGCATCCTTTTTCTTAATAAATCTTCGAATAAAACAACCTTTCATTGATTTGAATTTTCGTTACCATTAATATATCTCTAAACCCATAGACTAACGATATCATGTTATAAACTCAAAGACTTTTCAAACCAACTCGTAAAGTCACAGACGGTCAACAACAAAAAAAAAAAACCAAAATAACACCAACCGCTAGAGTAAGCTATCACGCGCACGGCACCCCCCGCTTGCGGAGCAGTAAACTGTCTACACCAGACTGGTTAGCCAACACTGGCTGGAGCGGTATAGGTTCTACATTCGTCTATAAAACGACGGCGAATCCGACTCACGAGAGATAGACAATGATACCGACTTGTCCCTCTGTGAGGCACACACTAGCGCACTATCTCTGGTTCGAGATAGGTGTGACTACATTGCCTGTCGAAGCCTTACAGACGTACAACTATTTCTAGACTACGCCGTTTGATTCAAACAATTATAGTGCTCTGAATTTTTTTGAAGAAGCTCTAAATTTTGTAGTCCGCTTTTTATTTTGATTACAAACAAGCAACAGATTGATTTGTTCGCAAATTCGAAGGTAAGGTTAAAAAAATGTTATTTAAGTTAGGAATGCTAAAAATTTTTTGTTGATTCGTTTTATTTCATTTCATCAAATCAACGTATGATTTTAGAGCAAGGCAACGTTTGGAATTGATTAAAACAAAGAAACCACACATGAGATTTGAACTGTGACCTGATATACAGATTATATTGATTTTTAGGTTAACTGTGATATTATAAAAACGATTAGAAATTGCCATTGTTATTCTAAAATGTGTCTCGGGAAACATGAAGTAAAACGGCTTTGAACTGTAGATTAGGTGTAAGGATTTTTACTTTAAAATATTAGTCTTTTCTGACCGATATTTTCTTCTTTTTATAATGAAGCTAAGCTCAAACGTGTACTGCCTATAAAAATTTTGTGGGCGTCAATAAAATCCACAAAAATATAGATATGTTACTCTAGATCATACCATTTTATGTGAGCATATTTTAAAATCCCAAATTGGTTTCATGGATGTAGAAAAGGACATTTTTATAACCCTATTTAAACCTTATTAAGCATGCGAAACAAAATATGCAGGTAGAAGTTTTAATAACAATAATGTTCCGGAACTTTGTACTCCGCAAGTCAAATTGCGAAAAAGACAAAAAAAAAAACAAAAAAAAAAAAACACAGCATTAAATGTTTGGTGTGCAACTTTTGTGTTCTTGAGAATATATTTAAGTGAAATAATAAAATCAGCAATGGGTTTTGGCTAATAGTCCTAATCCGTTTTGCATAATAAAGTGCGCTTCAACACGTCAGTGGTACTTTGCTACTGTTGCTTTTCATGTCCAAATAAAATGATCTGTTGATTTGCTATGAGGCCAAGAAAAGGAACTGTTGTTTTTCTTTCCTTGAAAATTTATTGAGATTTTACAGTGCTTAAACATGAAAGTTATTTTAAAATTTTCAATTAAACAGCTTTATGAAAAAAGTGCCGCACTGCAATCTATCCAAAAAATAGTATCTCGAACGAGTTTTCAACTAAAAGCTAACACAAAATTGTTTCTGAAAGATGAAAAATATATGAGAATGTAATAACTCATTCAAAGAGAAACCTAATCGGCCAAACATTATATTCCAGAATAAAGCAGTTTCGTGACAATGACTTCCAAAATTATTGGTTTCGACTGGAAATCTATCTAAACTAGTCGCGCACTATTTTGTCAGATTCTAAACAGGTAATGCGATGTCCGACTGAGTCAAATATTTTTCTCTGGACTTTTGTAATGTTTAGTAGAAATATTTTGAAAAAAATCTTCATTATCTTAAATATTTTCCTATCAGCAAATTGTACGTAAAAAAAGATTTGTATTTAAACATTGAAAACACCAAGTTTTTAGATCTCTATATAATATTTCCAGACTGGATATTAAGTTTATATATAAAAAAAAGTAAGAATTTAAGTAGCACTCAAACGGAAAGTCCAAAGTCTTGTATTTCACTGTAAACAAGGCCTCTGGCTTTTGCAATGAAAATAGAATGATAATCTTTAGACTTTAAATGGAATTGGAAAAAAGGTAATGATGAACGTCCATAGCTGAGGAGAGGCAATCATACAGCTATAGTGATGAAGATCACCGTTCTGTTTTCTGCTGAGCAGCATACTGCTTCGAGAATTCATCTCTATCTAAGTCCTATACTGCTTCAAAAAATCATCTTTATTAATGCCTAAACTGCTTCAAGAATTCATCTCTATCTAATGCCTAAACTGCTTCGAGAATTCATCTCTATCTAATGCCTATACTGCTTCAAAAATCATCTTTACTAACGCCTATCCCTTAAAAAGATGTATTTCGCTCAGTGTTTTTCCTCAATAACTGCTGCTTTCATTGAATCCCAAAAGACCATCTCCATCAATTACTCCGCGTCTTTCTTCGCATGCATTACTTATGTTATTTTCAAGTCATTCATGTCCTTAAAGTCCAGGCTTTAAAGAGTTAACATCACCCATGAAAACCGACTTTTTCATGAACTCGTTTGATTTTCCTCTAACCATATATTATAATTTTTTAAATATTTTGCTTTAAAAGTTTTTGGCCTTATATATATATATATATACATTCATATATAATATTATTTCTAATTCTTTATATTTATATATATATACATTATATATATATATTGAAAATTGAACTTCCTTCATTGACGCATGAGTCGAGACTTCCTGGGTTTCTCCGGTTACGTCAGTTTCCGATGTATTGCATTTCATGAACCTATTTCTTCATTTTAAAAACATTTTCGTTTTTTCTAATGACAGATGTTGTGGTTTTTCCTCAACCAACTCCTCATTTATGAGACTTCACGTTAGCGTTATCCTTATAGTGAAGGTCATTGAGTGAAAACTCATTCACATTTATAGCTTCGGCAAGTCTTCAAAAATTACATGCTATTTAATTTTTCGCAGAAAACGAATCAAACTAAAATGGCTTTAGTCATCCACGCCAACGCTCGTAACCACTCAAAAGCAAAGGAAAAACTGAATGAAACTATTCAAAGCTTTAGACCTATGCCCTTTCATTAATTTTTACTAGATCTAGCGTAAGATATTACAAAGAGGGAGACTAGCGTAGGGAAAAATGTTGGCTTTAGCGATAAAATTTATCCTCAACAAAACGAATCTGGAGATTGTAACTCTTCATTAGCGATGATTTTTTAATCTTTTCAACACAGAATTTTTATTTGGTCTAAATGGAAAAAAAATTGCCTGAGGAAACAGAGGAAGGCTTAATGCGGGCAAATGAGAGCTCGATTTAGATGTAGATTAGCTGTCTCTCTAATCTCGCAGTGGAGCTCAATTCACGGTGTGGACGTAATAATTCCTTAAGCTGATCACGTCTTAATAATATCAAATTTTGTCTTTGAGGAGGATAGCATATCTTTTATGTCGAGCTTGACAATTTCGCCTGTTACAATAGCATAAGGCATGCTCAACTTAAAGAAGAAATTACGAAATAAATATTATTTTATACTTATAAATACAAAAACATTTGTGGTGAACGTTATATATGAAAATGCAATTGCAGCATTTTTACAAAGCAAAAAAAAAAAATAGAAGATAATATGGAAATGATAATCCAAAGTAGCATCCATACAGAAATGTTAAATACTAATTTGCTGACAATTGATTACATCTTTTCATTTATTTCGTTATGAATAAGCCCTTTCCCTCGAGCTATACAACAAATTATATTTAATGAATACGGGACACGTTTAATTTTGCTTTGCATGAACTCGTTTTCTGAAAAATGCGGGCGAAAAGCAAACAAAAATGATTGCTTCTGATAAAGCTCTTGATTGTTCAACTATTTTGAGAGGTCAAACATACCTGCTTCAGGTTATTGCTTTTTTTACGTTTAAGACCGATGGCAAAGTTGACATCCTGGGTGTTCAAATATTTATGTTCAAGCATTAGGGTTGAGTCTTCCTACAGCCAGGGAAAAAAGACAATAATGCCCTTTCCCTTAGGGAGCAGTAAGAGAACTGGGGAAATGTATATGTGCACACATAATTATTGACAACGAGAAAGGAGGAATGGAAGAGTTTATGTAAAATACAAAGGCCGGATAGAGAGAGACAGAGAGAGGGAGGGAGATGCAAAGGGAGAGAGTCGACAGAAAAGCCAACGGATAAAAGAGGGGGTGAAAGGAAGAAAAAATGACCCAAGAGAGAGACGAACATAGAGATGAACATAGTGTCACAAATACAAAAAGAGACGGAGAAACATCGTGAGAGAGAGAGAGAGAGAGAGAGAGAGAAAGAGAGAGAGAGAGAGAG
>BLXT01006392.1:2541209-2555180 GCA_019648995.1 Plakobranchus ocellatus | reverse complement strand
GGGGGGAGCTTTTGTGGCACAGTGATATGCACATTTGCCCGTAAATCGTAAGTGACCTTTGTACCAACCATCGATTCGCCGGCTCGATGAAGGCCCACAGTCCGAGATCACATGATGATGGAATGGTCAAACTTAGTATATAAGTTTGTTGAATGAGTTCTTTCCATAACAGTCTGTACATCTATTGCAGACTTCAAGAAGCAGGGTGTTTAAAATATATTTGTCCGTCTATTAACATAACTAGTCTGATTTTTGGTTCTAGAAATCATGCATACACTCATTTAAAAGCTTTTTTACATCACGTGTCTGTATAAAGCAAAAGGTTTAAAGAATTGTAGTGCATATCATAAAACGTTAAATATATTTGCATTTGTGTTGAAGATTTAACATTTTCTAAATGTTACAGTCTTTGTTTTAAAATTATTTTTATAAAATGCAGATAGTTATTCTCGAATAAGATATATCATACACCTTTATTATACACTTTTATTAGATTCATTTTCTTTTGCAATTGGCAATAATGTTTTGTAATTTTTCTTCCCTTTCAATTTTTTTTTGTATTCAGAAACTTCCTTTTCTTTCGAGTTTGAAATTATCTGCCACTTATACTATGTGGCCTGTGTTATTTTCGAAACGACTTTTTCTTGTTGAAATGAAGAGCTAGCCCTAAATCTAATGACTGATCTAGATATTGTTAATAATATTTATTCTGCTCCAACGCAATGCTTCTGTAAAGTTCACACTATGGTAAAATATCATAGCTTTCGTAGACTTAATTCTCATGTTTAACAAGACCAGATTACAGATATTACTGCAATAATCAATTTAAGTTTTAACTAGTGCTAAATTAGCTATGTTTTTATTTTCGCACACAATCATCTACAATTTTCGTACATTTCGCGATATGCATGCTCTGAGCTTAAACAACGCAGGTAAAAGGAAGCGAAATTGTATCGCCCAAGGACATGTTAACAAGCTGAATGATGGAGATCAACTTTACTGTAAAAGTTATTTGAATGCAACAGAGAAAACACAGCTTTATCACAATTTTCAGTCCACACAATCCGATTTAATCGCGTACATTTCAGAGTTTTAACCTCATGGGCTTTAGAGTGCTGCCTAACTAAATAAAACATCCTAAGTCACGTCAAATAAATCACTGAGCTACTTGAGTTTGTACATATTTCTACCTACGCATTCTACTAGTAAGAGAAAAAAAAAACAACAAAAACTTAACTTGTTTTTTTATATAATCAGTGATAAAAAAAAAATATGAGATAGACTTTTTCAACCGTTCAAAGTCAGTCATTACTTTAAATTAATTGCAATCATCACATGTACAAGTTTACTTCTGTTGCATTTTTTTGAGGTAACTAATCTGAAAGACTTTTAGATGACGAGAAACATTGGAGAGAGTCATCACATTCTCACATTCTTTCACATGTTTTAACGAATTCATAATCGAACAATTCTGAAGAGGAGAACATGAAAAGGGGCATGCGACGTCAACGCAATTTAATCATGCGCTGTAATATTGGCTGGAAGCAGTTGCTGCCAGATATCGGTTGGCTCGTGTAAGAATAAAAAAAAACCATGAAAATAAATTTTAACAATATTTAGGAATGCTCCAAAACAAAATGAAGAAATCAAGAACACTCTCACGCGCGTGCGCTTTAGGCATTTTTTCAATCCCTTATGAAGATAAATTCGCTGCAACAGATTCATCTCGCAGCTCTGGGCTGATGTTAAACTTCGATTGAGCCTCTTAAACATAGACTTCAAAATCCTTTTTATCAGGTCTTTTCAGTTTTATTGCAATCTTGAGTTCCATCTTATAAAATGCTTGACAAAAACGACAGATTAAGTAATTTCAAACTTTAAAGATATTCTTTTCATGTTGCAGGGTTTATTACTTGCTTTATACATTCTTTCATTCTTCATAAGTGTAAGACAAATTTACTTTTTTTTTTTGCTCAGCTTCTGGTATTATGTGGAAGACATGTTTTTTTATATTACTGTGGCACATTAATGAATTTTTATTAGCTGAGTAGTTCATTCGCCTGAAACACCCATTTGAATTTGATGTCACATATACTTCTAGCAAAATTTACTTTCAAGTTTGTTTGTTTTTTTCCTTCGTTCTGTCGCTTTTCAAAAGATCTTTAAATACTTTTATCCACATTTTGTTGCGCAGTTTTCGCTGATACAAAGCTCATTCAGACTATGTGAATTCTTTCACAATATTCCTTGAGGCTCAATAGGACCGCTCTCAAAAAGTATCATTAAAGCAAAGTAAAAAGACGAGCAGATAAGATAACTATCCTAACATGGCAAAAGATTGTATCTTAGTAAAGCTGCTAAAGATGGTAAAGAGAAAAACGTGTAAGACAGGCATAAAAAATTCAGAAATAATAAGAGCATTAGAGAACAATGAAGCGAAATAGAAAAAAAATTGTCAAGGAGCAAAGGAGAATAAATATAGAAAATAATAAAAAAAAAGTCGAAAAAGTAAAATACAATGGCCTTACAAAAAAGCACCGGTAGATTAAGTTTTCTTTCATGTCTGTCCGCCTTATTCATTCGAAAATTCAGTTTTCCGTTAAAAAACAAACTGGTGTTTTCTTTGTCGCCTCATACTATCCTTTCCTTCTGAAGCAATCTAAAGGAGATTCAGTAATACATTTAACTTCGCTTTATTTACCGTCCATTTTCCATAGATTCTCCTTTCGTTTACAAGGAAGACATGCAAGGCTTTTAATCATACTATAATGGAATCAATCTATTACGTTTTGGTTTGTTTTAAATTGAGGTAAAAAAGCACAGAAAGAAAACAAGAATAGTAATAATCGATGTTTTTAAGACCCCTAAAGGGTTCGAACAAAAAAGATAAAACTGTAATTTATGCGCGTGACTTCAATGCCACATTAGTATTCTCTGTTTTGTACAAGTGTGTGTGTATGTGTGTGTGTGTGTGTGTGTATACAGCCGCGTGTTATATCCAAATACCCAAACTATTCGCCACAATCTAAAAATCATTACTTTAGGGTAAAGAAAAGATAGCTAAAAGTGAATTGCCCTTCTAATGTTCCCAGTTAGGATAATGGTTAGATTGTTTGCATTTCATCTAAGAGGAAACAGAGCAGGAACACGACTTGATAAAGGAACAAAACACTCCCTGAGGACATCATTGATCTAATTCGATTTCACCACAAAAATATTCCCTTGATATTTTACCCCTCTTAAATGCGTGGGAAGCGTACAGGTTTGCGTAAGGAAAGATTATACTTTCAACAACGGATTGAGATATCGATACACTCAGAGCTTATTGTGATTGATTTACTATGTAGATGGCGGTAGCCCTTATAAACAAAGATAATAAATAAATGTAGTAAAAATTCTTCCAAAGAACTTCAAGTGTCACTTTTTAAAAAATTCTTTTTGTTGTTATTCCCTGGTCAGAACTTTTTGAGTCTCAAATGGGTTTTAATTTTATTCCCGCCTGTTTTTTGAAAGAGATAATGCTATCACCTTTTGAAAAACTAGCAAAACCCAGTTTTGCTAATATCATTTCGCACATGGATATTCGCAGGAAAAAAATTACGCACAAAACTTTTAAAATACCACATTCCTCTTTGCACCTCAAAATTGTTCCCTTATCCCACGCACACCCTCCCACCCTTTCTTTTCTAAAAAACAAAAACAAATACAAAAACAACAACAACAACAAAAACCATTAATTTGCATATTTTAGTGCACCTACCTGCCAATGTTTTTGATTTGTGAGATTTTTTAGATAACCCTGTACTTTGGTTTTAATTTTTGGCCTACCTTTATTATAAATGGGATCAATAATAAATTTAAGTTCACACCTTTTATAAATCCATACTGTTTAGTCGATTTCCATACTCGTTAGATTGAATGCTTTACAACAACAAATTGCTCTGTGGTTTGTTTTTCAAAATAATTATTACATCTTCCTTTATTATAAAAAAACAAACAAACAAAAAAAAAAAAAAACAATCAAATAGCCGTTCGACAAACGCATCATTTTTTAAAATACTTTTCCTTTATTAAAGATAATATCCATCTTTTTGTTGTTGTTGTTGTTGTTGTTTGCTTGCTAGCGGACCCAAACTCTCAAGGTTTAGTAAGTCTCCTTTTTATGCACACAGCGCCTCTTTATCATCTCTTTATCTTTTAGACTGATCAAGCAGAATGGTACCTAAAACAGCTTTAATAATAACAATTATGGAAAAGTTTACACGAAGCTAAATATCACAAACAAGATATGAAAGCCAAAAAATTTATAAATTTCTGGTTTTTAAGTGCAGTTTTTAAAATTTACCTCAATATCGGGATGCTTACGACTTAAAATATGTTTTTCTCGACATTGAAAATAGAACAAAAATACTTGGAACTAGAAAATGTCCGTGTCTAGCATTTCTAGACGAACTCTAAACCTCAACTTCTTTTACCATAACAACCAAGTTTTTTCTGAAGAGCTTGAGATTTGCACGTTATTACAACCAAAATAAATGGATTTTTTTATGTGGGAAAGCATTAAAGACTCGTGCCATTATGGCAACAACAAGTTTAAGAACTATTACTCTCCATCATACGCTCAACATCATCCTCTGTAATAACATAATTTTATCATAACATCCGTTGCCCTTTTACTGTCTAAAAAATGAAAAACAAAATTTTGATTTTTTTTCAATGCTTTTTATGTGACCCAAGGCAATGGACTGATGACCTAAGGATTAATCCCAGTCTGAAAATAGTTTTTTGCAATTTAAGAGTCTTTGAAATAGTATTCTCTTTATTTGACCTAGGGAAACTGATCTGTTCGCTGTGTCGGATTCTGACGAGTATTCGACGGCCAAATATATACGTAAAAAGATTTCTATGAACAATGGATGCAAAAATGCCTTAAATAACAACTGTAAAAACAAAACAAAACCCTTATGGAAGTGAGATTAAGCTATTAATGCGAGAGAAATACTTTAAAATCTAAATTATTTCTCTGTCGCAATGAGCTGCACATGCAGTATAGAAAAGTATATCTAAGTTTTTTAATGTTCATTTGATTTTTTAAAGTATAAAAAGTTTGAAAATTAATATTTAATTCATTCCATTTTTGTCATTAGTGCGTATATTCTAAAGTAGTTAGATAGGATGCCGTATATGCAATCTGACTGCTTGTAGAAAAGTAAAATATCTTATTTGAATTTCGCGAGCTTAGGCGCGAAAAAAGTATCCAAGAGATGAGTATTGCCAGACAAAAACTTTGTAAAAATGAAGCTTTAAGAGATATAAATCCGTCGTTCATACGGTCATACTGGAATGAATAATTACATTTCTTTCAACTTCCAAATTGAATCTTACAAGAAGCTGCCTTTGACAATAAAAACAGACACTCTGGAGAATGAAAACTTTAAAGTATAATTTTTTGTATGATTACAAGTGCCTCAGTAATTATTATTTTTTTCTTAATTTGTTCAGATCAAGGAGAAACGTTGGAGAGTCTGTCAGCTGAATGACATCTTTGTTTAATGAAAGAACTGTATTGAGGAAGGGATTCAAAGACTCTACTAGTTCCGTTTCGACCATGAACCCCGAGCCCTAGGTGCTTGAGTCAAGTGCGGCTTTCAGCGAAGTGTCTCTTATATACATCGGATATCTCCTAAAGCTTCCACTGGTGAATGGCCATTCTTTCAACCCCTAACCCTCATTAAATGACCATGGCTCAAGAGCAGAAAAAGAGTACCAAGAAGTGGACTTTGTGGTCAGCTGTGACATGGATCAGTTCCAGCTGTCATAAGAGGGCTAGAGGAAGATGGAGAATGGACAGATGGGCACATACTGCTTTCATCCTGTTTATTTTGGCAACGATGATGTCTACAGGTTTGTTCGCTCATTTATTCACTTTTTCTGTCATAGTGTGTGCTATATTTTACAGACTTTTGCAACTATTGCGGTTTCGTTGAGATTTTTAAGCACTGAACTTAGCCAACATCAAAACAAAACGAAAAAAAAAATGAAACTCTCTGGAGATTAACTAAATTAATTATGCATTTTTACACAGAGCCTCTCGTACACATTGCACATTCTATAAATGCCATTGAAGTGCTTCTACCTTTGTTTTGCATTTAACTTTGTTTCTGGCGCTCCGTTAGTGAAGCGCCACATTTTACTTCTCATGTGGAAGGTTTATTTTTAACCGTTAAGTTTTACTTGCTCGGCCTGGGTCAATATCTTTCACGAAAGCAGTAGTTTATGGAAACCTTTTTAATTACTTTATCTTGAATGTGAATCTGCTTTGGTCTGGCCTCAGGGGTTTAAATAAGTCCTAGCCTGGAGAGGGCTGTGATTAATCAAACATACATTACGACGAAATTGACGATCTTGCACTAAAAAGCCCATATTTTTAAACCGAAAGTTAATGATTGATGTAACAATATAAGCCTTACAGGGACTTAAGTTAAAAAGATCCTGGCCCACTTTAAACTCACGCTTTGTTTTTCTTTAATCTGAGTGAGATACATAGAGAAGTATATTTTCACTCTTACCTGCATTCCTCTCTGCCCAGCTCTACACTGTTTAGACTTTTCTTTCTCACTTTTTCTCTGCTTTCGATGTGTATAAATAAACAAAAAAAAAATACAAATTTATCACCACATTCAGGATTTTCTTATTTTTAAGCACGCCTTTATAAACATAGACGAATCAAACGGATTGATCAACTGAATTTTTCAAGTGGCAGAAATGAAATATGGAAAGATCTAAACATATAACGTCAGCTTGAATTCAATAGATAACTCCAAGTTCAAACTAAGATCAATGCGAAATTAATCCAGAATCAGACTCATTATACTAAATATCATTTGAAAAGTTCGTTTACTGATACTTTGGCATCTATGATTTTCTGTGGATATCTAGCCTGTTTTCGATTTCTATGATAAATGAAAGGCAGAATATTCTGAATGGAAGCAGATAAGTTTAATCCTCTTTATCGGAAAAGGCTTATAAAATGTCTAATCATTTTTTGTTTGTTATATAAATAGAAAATCAACATATTGGATTTTTGTTCGTTTTACAGTTTCATAAACAAAGTGAATCAAAACAAATAATTTAATTGAATTCACGAAGTTTTATATTATTATCTTCACTTTGATCAGAAATCATATATCGTATTTTAATGCGTGTTGTTTCACAGTTTCATAAACAGAGTGAATAAAAAAAAAATAATTTAATTGAATTCACGAAGTTTTATATTATTATCTTCACTTTGATCAGAAATCATTTATCGTATTTTAATGCGTGTTGTTTTACAAATGCAAGATAAAATATTATCTGGATAGTGCTGATGTTCGGACGCTAGTTTGTCTTTTTTGATTTCAAATTTTCTTATCGGCGTTTAAAAACTTTTCATTATCATAAGGCTATACAACAAATGGATTTTACATCAAGGACTAGGCTCAAAGTGAAGATAAAAACACAAACTCGTTCTCTCCATATGTAATGTGCTGAGCTTCAATCATACAAAGTAGATGCAGTGGAGGTATAACAACTTTCATAACATGACAACCAAGATCCATATCTGCTTAGCAAATCCTTAAAATGAGAGCCTGCTAGGATGTACTTTACATCAAATGTATTTTAAACTGATGAGGTCTAAGGGTTACTGACCTTCATTACGTTTGCCATGTGTGCTTTTGTGATTTTTGGATTATGGAAATCCCTAACACAATCCTGTGTATCTGTACTTTGTTCAGGAGACGCCAGCAGCGTCATGACAATAATGATGATGATGATGATGATGATGATTATGATGATGATGATGATGATGATGATGATGATGATGATCACTTGTTTGAATGTGTCTGGAAAGTTACAGACAATCCGTTGAGCTGGGCTAAGAGAGATTGTTAGGCTACAGCTAGACAAATATTAGCATTTGAGAGAGGACAAAGTCTGAAAGTGGGGATTGATTTTTTTTTTTTTTGTGATTGTGTTGACAAAAATCTCATCTTTTTTCATGTTTTACACATCAATTTGAACATTTCAGTTTCACGATGCTTTCATCTTTTGAAAATATTATGATCCGAGTGAAAACAAAAGTTAATTAAAGGGAGAAAAAAGTGTGTGTGTGTGTGTGTGCGTGTGTGGGGGGAGGGANNNTTTCTCTCCATATATAATCAAAACTATAAAAAAAAAGGCTTAGTTTGGAGTGTTTTCTTAATGTCCGAGTGTTGGTGTAAAAGCATACTATCAAAGAAGGCCGGCCTTTTGGTCTGTAAAAAAACCTCTAATGGTGATAAAGATTTGGTACAATATTTCTTGGTAGAACTAAGCTCAATCTAGGCTTTTGAATGACGAGTAAAGTTTTGATACAAAAGAAGGGGTGATTGCCGAGGTTTCATTGTGTGCTTACTATTCTTGTGTTGTTGATAAATAAATGATTAAGGAATACAATAAGTGAGCAGTGACATTAATAACAAAGAGAAATGAACCGATTTAGGTATATTCATTATCAGAATAAATAGAAATAGAATTCAGTCTATATGTGTTTTGGGAATGATTACTTATGATGAATAATCTCAGAGCTCAGTTTTAACACTTTTTAGTGACTTTAAAATTTTAATCACCCACTTCAGTTTTTATAACACAAAAGCACACATTTGAAGAGATATAAAAGGACGAAGATAAGGAAAGCCGGAAACTAATTTCAATATATCGCGCAAAAAAAAAAACTAATCTAAAAAAAAGCTTATACATCCGTTCTTTCTTTTTTTTCCATACGTTGATGTGTTCCTCTGCAAAACCCCTACTATCCCCTCCGTCTTAAGATCTAATGATTGTATCGTAGGAGGCAGCAAAAGAATTGAACAAAGAAGATCTAGTTTCAAGGGGGAAACCTTGCCAGAGTGATTATTGGTGGAATGTTGCTTACAATCTCAGTGAGAATAAGACGTGGTACAATGTAATCTAAAGACGGCACCATTTCCTTTCAAAACCTTCTAAAGCTTCTATTGTCACCTCTATCTTGATTCTTATAGAAGATTCGGTAGCTTTGTTCTTGCTGAAATAAGTTATACATCATATTTATGTAATTTTATGTGAATCCAAAAAGTTTGTTTTAAAAATATACAAATATGAAAGGTCTTCCTGGTTGAGCTTTAGGTTTTTGTATTCTTGTAGTTTTCATAGGTCTCATTCTAGTTCTTACTCTTGTGTGTTTCGTGGCAAACGCTTTCCTCATCTTACTTCCTTAGTTTTGTTTAAACCTTTTTTTTCAATTAAAATGCTTATTTTGATAAGACTAACTGGCCTGTTTCTTTCCGCCTTGGTCTTTTGACAAAGGCCAAATAGAAGATTTCACGATAGTTCGGGAAAACCAAAATCTTTTTTTGGAAAGGGCGGACGGACAAACATTAAGAGCCCAACTTAATCTGATTCCAATCAATTTGCATCGATTTTCTAAATTAAGTAAATAGCCTATTATCACAAATTCCCGAACTTTTCAATCCTTTCGAAACTGAAAAAAAAAAAAAAAAAACCTAATTTCTGAAGATAAGCACACCATGCTGCCTCGAGCTATTTGTACAACCTTAGATCTCTAGGTCGTTCGCGCTTCTTTTGTGTTTTTCTAGGGTACTTTAAATAGATTCAGTGTCTACTTCATGTTGAACATGTCTATTACTAATGTTATGTTATTTTTCTCATTAGATGTTTCATTTCGGGCCTCTTTTTTTCCTCTTGCCTTTTCCCAATATGATACTGATTCATTTCCGTTTTCTGATGACTATCCTAATCATTCATATATATATATATATATATTTATGCATCTTAAATTACTTTACATTGTATTATTCGGATTTTTTTCCTCAGTGACTGTGCCAATGTTCTGTCCAATTTCTGTCGGTACAAAGATTAACTTATAGTAACTGAGCCAAGTTCTTACTTCTGACTATGACATATTTTAGTACAGATCTCACGGCTACATTTTATTCAAATCGAGGAAAACTTTTGCTCCACCAATGCCCATCTCATTTTTGAAACGACGCCCGTCCTTTAAAATGAAATCACCAAAGTAGTATATGGGCCATTAAGTACAAAATCATAATCCCTCTCATCTTTTTTTCATACTACCGGTACTTATTCCATACTTATTTCACTTGTCTAAACCAAAACAAGAAATTTAAAAAAAAAATATATATATTTATCTCACATATGTCTGTGTGAATTAAGACCAACAAACTTGTGATATAATTTTCTATTAATCCTCTGTGCACCTACCAACAATTCTTTTACTACGATGTTTCTTAAGTCCGTTATATTCAAACGTGAATCCTTCCTTTGACAGTCTTGCCAGATAGACGTTCGGTTACCATAGTAACTTTGCGCAAAAAGATATACCAGTAATCATTAGATGGATTAGTCAATCATAATCAAGGTATGATGGTGAAATTTCCAAATGGCTTTACACTTTCAGACATGTTTGTCACCCAATGTAAAATAATGCGATCATGATAAGAAACTATTAGAAAACTCTGACTGTATGGAAAAAAAAATTTAAAGTTATATTACGCGTTTTTTTTTCCCCATAGATCAGTAGAATAGTTCATTTTGCCTGTTTCATTTTTCACGCCGCTCTCTCTTTCCTTGTTTCTATCTGTCTGTCTTTCTCTATTTCACTTTCCACTTAATATTCCTTTTGACTTTTTTTTTTTGGTCGCTTTCACTTTTTTTTTTTTTGGTCGCTTTCACTTTTTTTATACATGATTATGTCAAAGCATGAAATATTGTTAATTGACACAATCAAGCCTCTTATTCTAGAACTAAATGAAAAGTGATATTATGAAAACATTTAGGAAGGAGAGCGAGAAAGAAGAAGAGATAAATAGATGCAAAAAGAGAGAAATAAGATTGTAGGGAGAAGAAGAGAAAGAGACAGAAGGAAAGAAAGAGAGAGAGAGAGAAAGAGAGAGAGAGAGAGAGAGAGAGAGAGAGAGATTGAGAGAGAAATAGATAGATAGAAACTTTTGTATGATGGTCTTTGCATCGAAGTAACAAGATTCAGATTTAATGCCTACAGGTCTTTCTCTGCTTCTTCAGCAGTATCAGATTCTTACCCCATCTACATTGCCAACGCGTAATTACTTCTGATGAATAATCGTGTATTTTAGTCTCTGTGTCAGTCAGCTGGCAGATCAGAACTGACAAATTCATTTTCTTTTCAAATTATAATGTCGTTTCAATCTTTCTCTGGGTTTCTCTTCTTCTCTCTCGTTCTCTTTCTCTCTATCTGTTTCTATATAACTTTCTCTCTCTCTCTCTCTCTCTCTCTCTCTCTTTGCCCTTCTCTTTCTCTCTATCTGTTTCTATATAACTTTCTCTCTCTCTCTCTCTCTCTTTGCCCTTCTCTTTCTCTCTCTCTCTCTCTCTCTCTCTCTCTTTCTCTGTTTGCCCTTCTCTTTCTCTCTCTCTTTCTCTCTCTGCCCTTCTCTCTATCTCTCTTTGCCTTTCTTTCTCATTCTCTGCCTCGCCTCTACCCCTCTTTTATCTTTCTGTTTCTGTATGGTTATCTATTTTCCTGTTTCTGAGTCTTGATCTTACTCTTTTCTCTCTCTGCCTCTTTCTTGCTTTCCCTTTTATGGCCTTTTCTTTTTTTCCCTATTCTTCTTACTACCTTTACCCTCTGTGCTTATCTATTGTGTCTCTATCTGTTTATTCCTATCTTTATTATGTCTCTCTTTGTATCCATATATCTATCTCCTATCTTTTCAATTGGTTTCTCTAGCTCTCGGACTATGTTCTCTCTCTCTCTCTCTCTTTCTTTCTCTCTCTCTCTCTTTCTCTCTCTCTCTTTCTCTCTCTCTCTTTCTCTCGCTCTCTTAATTGCTCGTTTTGTTTATCGTTTTCTTTGTTAGATAAATTAGGGCTTTGAACTGACTTAGGCCCTAATTTCGATTTTTTTTGTTTACAACACAGATCCAGGCTTTATTTTAAGTGTAGGACCTGTATACCCACCAATGTCATGCACTCAACTTTTAAGAGCATTTTTTTTATGTTTTATACAATATTTCACATTGGCATTATCAAAGGTATCTACAATCAAGAAAAGGGGCGACTAAATATTCTAGAGTTCTGTTGGGCAAAGTCAGATACCCACCCCCATCCTCTCGTACGTTTTTTTAAAAAATTAAACATTGTAGAATCGGCTGCCAAGATAAAAAATGGCTCTGTAACTTCTGAACAAACACAGTATACCGCGATTGTCATAGGGAACCTCTGAACTCGACAAAATAAATAACGCAGTGGAATTAAAAATTGCTTTTAGAAAGGCATTGTGCAAGAAAGGTTACTGAAAATTAATGCAAGAGTTCGTAGTAATAAGAAAAAATTAACGGAAACAACGCAGCCGACTTAAGTTTGCCTTTGACATGAGCTCACTTTTTGTAGGTGCGATCGAAAGTAGGTCTACCATGATCGAATCAATAGACCTACCAATCTGGAGAATTTGTAATTGGTGTTGCTATCATTAGGCTTACAACATTGTGCCATTCACTCCTTTGAAGGTTGCTACTTTTTAAAAGTTTACTTTTCTTTTTTTTTCAGGAATAAAAAATGTTACCATCATTGTCTCCCTGCTTTTTATTACTTTCAAAGCTTTGAAATCGACATATAATAAATCATGTTTAGTACCGTTTTGATGAACAATTTATGAAAAATCCATAACATTTTTATGGTGAGACATTATTTACCACTCTTTTTATGCTTACACTATAAATATAACTTAATGTTGACATTAGCCTGTTATGGGCTATTTTTTTATTGCAATCTCGAAATCATCTAATGTTATCTTCAATCCATACATTGATTTAAAAAGAGACAACATAGCAATCAAATAAAAAAAAATTTAAATCAAATGCATCAAATTTCAAGAAAATTACGACTTCTTCTGTTGCAACGAGCACAGAACGAAAAAAAGTATTAAATTAAAAAAAAAAAATTTTAAAAATATAAATATATATATATATATATATATATATATATTAAATGTAATCTGCTTAATAAAATTGTTATTTCTCAAAGGTTAACAATAAGTTATTGCTCTCCTAAAAGTAGAGCAAGATATATTCATTAGATGGAAATTGGGGGACAATCGACATTGACAATATATCCATAATGAAAGAACAATTCAAAGAGATGGAAAATACAAGAAAAGAACATTTCTTATTAACCTTTTAGAACAAACAGCAATATTTATGTCTAAAAGTAGTTTATTCACGGGCGATTCTTTCAACTTTTATGCAAACTGTAATGGGGGTATAAGCATAAAACGTATTGTTTCCTCATATAATGGAGCTCGGGTTATAATCTTAAGATTAAGTATTCATGGAAGACTTCCGTACGATATCGGTAAAAAAGCTTGTAAGCTAGAAGATATTGCCTATGTAGGGACATTAAAATGGGATGCGAAATGGTCCCAACGCTCGGCAAGGCGGCAACCACTTCAAATAGCGATTATGAACAACGAAGACAAGATGAAAAATGTTGATTTCATTACACTCTTGGAAGAATGGAAGTCAAAAGCAATAAGCAAATGAACAGGGATGATTAAAATAAAATAAAAAGAGACGACAAGGAGGTCTAGGGAAAGGGTGGAAAGGAGTGTAATAAGAGAAGACATTTTTTTTCTGAATGACAAAAAAAGGAATCTTTAGCAAGGAAACAAATTATTTCTCTTAGTGAAACAACTTAATAGCGCTTACATCTACTACCTCAAATGCGCACACACACACGATACAAAATACTGCCCCATGTTTTGGTAACGGCACATTTCAAACATTTTGGCTCAAGAGACTTGGCTATAAATTTATAGATTAAAGCTTTAAATAATTTTTTTATGGTTGTCAGGTTTGCAAATGCTACTTTATTCCTTCATATAGGCCTGGCTTGTACTCC
>BLXT01006392.1:2494966-2512124 GCA_019648995.1 Plakobranchus ocellatus | reverse complement strand
ATATATATATATATATATATATATATATATATATATATATATATATATATATATATATATAGGGATACATGTAATATGCATATTTGATGTGAACATTTGTTTAAAATCTACTAAAAAGATATGAAAGTAGAGCGATGACATTTTCATGGTACATGGCTGTTTGTATAAAAGAAAAAAAATTGACAAAAAAAAAACCAAAAAAACTCCACAGAGTCGGCCTTTTTCTTTTAAAGTGCGCCACTTGACCCTATTCTCCATTTCATATAAGGTCTAAGAAACTTGTATTTCAATTAACATTAATTTCTTAAGATTATAATGTTGTGTGTGTGTTTTTTTTTTTTTTATTTGGTTGTTTGTTTTTTGCTTATATTTCAAATTAGGAAGCTATAACTATACTTATATGTACGTTTATCATTTTACTACCTCTTCCACTCCCCTACCAAACCGTCTCCTTTTCTCTTTCTCTCTCTCTCTCTCTCTCTCTCTCTCTCTCTCTCTCTCTCTTTTCTCTTTCTCTCTCTCTCTCTCTCTCTTTTCTCTCTCTCTCTCTTTCTCTCTCCTCTCTCTCTATGTCTCTCTCTCCCTCTCGCTCTCTCTCTTTATATATATATATATATATATATATATATGTATATATATATAAATATGATTATGGGCCTGCTTGGAACTAGAAATTCTTTATAGTTTTAGTATAAAAATCTGACAATTGGATTGAAGATCTGACAGAAACAATTTTTCTTCTTCCTTTTTCTCTGATAAATACATAACGGAAAGACATGATCGTAAGATATTGTTAATTAGCATTTGGACCCAGTTCTTCGTTTTGCACGTATAATTGCAAGATACAGGGGAAAATGTGACGCTGTGATAAGTGCAATGAAACGCAAAAGCTGAATGATGAAAAAATCCTTGAGGAAAAAATTGCGTAAACAAGAGATTGCGTCATAAATATTAGTTAGAGTGAAAATGCCCATCTGGCTTTAGTTATGCCAAATGTAATTATGATTTTCAAACTTTTGAGTCTATTCGACTGAAAACATAATGCTATGGAAATACTACAATACATAGAAATATGCTATAGAAATATTTATCAATATATGGGTAAAACCATAATGATTATATATCAAAGGCTCGATTAACATGCATTTATATGAAAGCATGAACAATATATGAAAGCATGGAAATATTACTGGTCTTATTTTATGAAGCTACAGTAATCCCAAGTCTAGCTTTTAGGAATAACAAACTTTAAAAAATTAATAACTTTTACTTTAAAAGGAAAGAAGATATACCGTAGTGTGTAAGAGAAATACAATCATTATTTTCTTTTAGGTCTTATGTTATATTTCGAGTTTTTCTGGTCGCGTAAGTAGTATATGATGTTGAACGAAAGTTTTAGGCGGGCATGTGCATGTGTGACTGAGGTTTTGTAAAGACCCGGGATGATAATCTATGGAGCATACGACCTCGGTGACTGGGGAAACCGGTTAAAATCACTGTACTCACCAACATTTATTCCCTGAGATAGTAGACAACTACCTGCCTCGACCTTGCCTTTACCACAAACGTATGGGGATGGATGTAAAAAAGAAAAAACAAAGAGGTAAAAGATCAGCCGAGAGAAGGCCACCACCGCCCGAAGTTGTGGACTGAAGGAAAAGCCAGACGATCCTTGCCTTGCTGGAGTAGAAGATTTCCTTTTAATTCGAAAAAAAAAAAAACAAAAAAACAAAATCTGTGTTTAGAAAGGCGGACAAAGAAACGTTTATAAAGGGCCATATAGATCAAATTCCACTGATTTTCTATGCACTGTTACTTAATCGACTTAAATAAGCCAACTCTAAACTTTTAAATGCTTTCGAAGATGTGAAGAGTTCTTTTGGATCTAATTTTTTTTAAGTTGAGCACGCCATGCTGCCTGGAATTGTCGTTTGTGACACCCTAGATCGCTAGCTTGTCCGCCTTTCTTATACTTTTTGCTATGGGGCTATACATAGATTTTATTTCTCTACTTTATCTGCAATTCATTTGTAAAAAAAAAAAAAATTTAAACAGCCTAGTGGCCGCTGTAAAGATACAGAACCAACCAGTTGACCAAAATTACTCAGTGTACGGTCAAAACATCAAAACTGTTGCCAAGGAAATCAATTTCCGCCTGTTAAAAGCAGCTCATAAAACCATCCCACGAGGAGGGAGATATGAAAATTATTCCATTCCTGACCAAGGAGCTCAACGAACTGAAGCAATCCCTTACACAAGCCAGAACAAACGCAAGAGTACAGTTCATTTTTTAAAAGCAATAATTACCTACAAAAGAAAAAGACAAAATTTCACCGAGACAAAACACAGACCTAGCACAAGAGCTGATGGGAAAATTAGATCCTTGAACTTTGATAAAGACATCTGTAGCTTTGGAGACTGATCAAAAACTGAATGCAACTAAACAAGGTCAAATGCAGCGGTAGTCTAATTTTATTGTGGAAATAAATGGGAAAGTTTTGGTCAAGAAAAAATCGGGGAACAGTTTTGCTGATGCTTGCCAGAGAGAAAGCAACATTACTATTATCCAGAGGAGTACAAAGCTATCAAATACGAGATACAAAAAAAAAACAGCAGCACCATCCAACAATAAGTATGAGTAGCCCATCTCAATAAAACTGACAGCAGCTGAAACAAAGGACATCTCAAGAACCTGATGACATAAGAAATGAAATGTTCACTCATCTTGGGAAAACAGCTCAATACGCGCTTTTCGAGTTCTTTAACTCAAGCTGATCATTTGGAGGACTGCCAAAAATTCGTGAAAAGGCAATCAAGATGCACTCATAAAACAGGCAAAGACTCTAAGAAGTGTTTAAGCTATCGACTTATTAGGCTGACCGGATTTGTGGTGAAAACAATGGAAAGGATTGTAAACAGCCGGGTAAAGTGGTTTCTAGGAACAGAAAATCTTCTAACTCTAAAACAGGCAGGATTCAGACAGTTCCGCAGCACAGAGAATCATGCCACGTACCTAGCCCAAGCAGTTGAGGATGCATTGGAGGAGCGTAAGATAACGTTTGTTACATGGATTTACCTTGAAAAGGAATTTGACAAAGTTGACAGAGGGATTTCTTGCCCAGTTTTGCAAGCAGATGTGTTAGCAACATGTACCAATGGCTCAAAGCATACCTTCACAATAAAGGAGAAAGGATCTGTGAAGACCCGGTACACGGAAAGAAAATCCTACTGCACCATAAAGTGCATCAAGATGAAGTTACCTCCCGACACAATTCCTCCCCTATGTCAACGACTTGGT
The DNA here is from genome assembly GCA_019648995.1 of Plakobranchus ocellatus. Lineage (NCBI taxonomy): Eukaryota > Metazoa > Mollusca > Gastropoda > Plakobranchidae > Plakobranchus > Plakobranchus ocellatus. The sequence continues at coordinate 2,508,826 of BLXT01006392.1, read as the reverse complement.
GACGGAACTTCCAAAAGGCGTGAAATCGGCCTTGAGTGTAGATGATTTGTTGACTTGGGCTAAGGAGGATCATGCCACTACCGCCACCCAAAGAATGCACCAAGCTGCAGACAAGGTAAGTCACCAGAAAGAGAGTGGAGTATCGCTGTTGTTAATGAAAAGTCATCCACCACACTGTTCACGCCTTCTATCAAGCAGAAATATTTAGTGATCAAAACACAAGTCATATACCTGGAAATTACTTTTGACAAGAAACAAATGTGGAAGTTTCATATAGCTGGGGCGGACACAAAAACAAGACGGAAAAAAAGCTAATCCACGTAAGCTTGCCGATAGCACATGGCTTGCCACTGAGCAAATATTGAAAATTGGACAAAGGTGCAGCACTACGATCCCTACTTAGTTCATCTATAGTATTCGGTCATTACGATCTTTTGACGTCAGTATGTGTGGGCAAATTAATATTAATACTTCAACATGTCTTTTTTAATCGATTATATGTTTATTAATGTTATAAAAAAATAAGTAGATTGGTATCACCCATGCATAAAAAAATTAATTGATGGTAAGGTCAAGGTAAGTTTGTTTTTTTTTTTTTTAACTGATTGTTCAATTATCCGATTTGAAATGGTTTTTCGTAGTTATATAATCGGCAAAAAGACATATCAAAATATTTATACTAATTTCCCACCCCCTCACGTCAAAGATCCAAAAAGGCCGACTACTATGGGTGGAAAAGACAGAGACCGTCGTGCTCCACCAATTCCGAACAGTGAATGATATGGAAACATCAGACGCCAACGGTAGAACTACATGGTCAGCCTCCGCCAAAACAAAGCTGCAAAATCTGGATCACGTTCAAAACCAAGCACTTTGGATCATTACAGGAGAAATGAAATCAACTTCTATCAAGGAATTAGAAAAGCTTGAAGGTGTCTCGCCCCTCGTACAGAGAAGAGAGGCTAAAATCTTCACACAAGCAGGAAAAATCCGTTCCCTCCCTGACCAGCCTATGAAAGGAAAAGTTGAAAGAGATACCGAGAAGCGTCTGAAGCGAAGCACCTTGGTAGAAGAGATCAAGACGCCAATCCGTCAATGTAAAAATACAGCATCATAAAAAAATTGCATATCTCAGACCTGAGCAAGGACCAAAATTGACGCAGCAGTAACTTCCTCTGGAAATGCAAACTTCAGTGGGTCGAATGTTGATAGTTGATGAGCAAAGCAAGAAAACAAAGAGACTGTTAACTCTTGCAGTGATTGAGGAACAATACCCACAAGAGTTTTGGATAAGAGCGCGCACAGATAGATTAGCAGCAAATGCTGTGATGAATGGAGGAGCCGGTATTGTTATCCATCAGTAAGAACGCTGAACCAAAACCTGGAGTGTTGCTCCAACCACTAAGGATCTCTCTCTCTCTCTCTCTCTCTCTCTCTCTCTCTCTCTCTCTCTCTCTCTCTTTCTCTCTCTTATATATATATATATATATATATATATATATATATATATATATATTCTGCACTCAACTTTGAGAAAATATAAATTACATCCTTATTAGGTCGACGTAGAGATATTTATGAGGTCGCTTGCACTGTTCCATTCTCTGCGTTGTTAAGTTGGGTTTTTTTTTGTCTTTGAAATGATAACAGCACAATGGGTAATCCTGCTGAATGTGTCCATATACATCTTATATTTTGCATACTGTTGTAGATTTTTGTAGGTCCAAATCTAGATAACAAAACAGAGCCCATTAAAAACCAAGGAGGCCAAGGTCACATACGAGCAGATATCCCACCAAGTTGTGTTGTTTTTTTTTTTCAAGCCATTCTTTACTATTACTCACGCTGATGGTTTCACTGCTACTCTGTTCACTTCTAGTGCTGATGCATCTAATCCCATGTTTCCTTTGATTCTCATAGCGATTTCAATGAGGCTTTACGAAATCGATTGGCTTGCAATGTCTTTCACAGTGGTGTCAAATTGCGTGGTTTTTATCGGGGATTTAGCAAGAATCAAGGCCAAAGTTGACATCATATTCACAACATCATGCTATTTTGAGAGTGAAATAAAACACTTAGGGACACGTTCTCCACATACCAGGCAGCGCAGTGAGAACAGCGTTTTCTTCACTGAGACAGAGATTGGATCAGTCATTCCACAATGGCGCAAGCTTTGTGATTCAAATGATGAGTGTGTGCAATTTTTGAAGCGCAAAGACGATGCCTATCCAGAATGAATACATTTGGTAGTGCTGAGCAAATTTTAATCAATAAAAAGTATTTCGCTCATTTGAAAACAATTCAGCTGATTTTAACAACCATCAATTAGAATTCCCAAATCAGTGAAAGAAGCCGCGCGGCATCTTTAGTGCTGCTTTACTTTCTGGGCTGATAGATGCTATCCTTTTATCTGTGGTAAGCGCCGGAGCCTGGTCTCCCGCCTACTGCATAACTCGCCGGAAGAACACCCGCAACATGCTGTCATACTCATTGCGACCTGTCCTGCCGCCAGAGGATATCGCTTAGGAGCAGGGACACCCATCCTTAGGGGCGGACACTGGCCAATTCCCGGCATTCGGACAAAACATGCGGACTTGACTCCTCTCGTTCCCCGCACAGGCAACATACGGTAGTGGCAGGAAAACCGTGTCGCGCTCAGTCTGACAGGAAGATCGTGTACTTTGTTCTTGCCCGAAAAAATTGTACTGCGTCACTCCTGTGCAGAACCTGCAGATAATCATTTTCCTTGAAGGCTTCATAAAACTTGGGGAGTCTCATCATTATAACACTGCACCGCACTCCAGTGCCGTATCGTAGAACTGACCTAACGTTGGACAGAGTTGATGGCTTCCGCGGCTGTGATGGACCTCCCCTCGTTTGTCAGTCTTTCGGCTATCTCGTTGCCAATGACTCCTACTGGGGACGGTAGCCACCCTACCACAGTCTTCACCGCCTCTGTCTTCTGCAGGTGGTCCGCCAACAACACCTCTCCTCTCTTCTTCCCGTGCCCTCAGTTGAAGTGCCGTCCGAGTATGCTAGGGCATACCCTCTGCCGTAGTTGGCATTGACTTCCTGGGACAAGGCTCTAGGAGAGAGAGGGGACGCTACATCTTTTCTACCAATCGGTCCGATGTACAAACTGGTTTCAGGAGGGGCAGACGACGCTTCAGGGGCCATGTTGAGACAGGTGGCAGCGCCCACTCGGTAAGCACGTTGTATTTTGGCGTGAAATCGCGGACCACGCTGAAGACGGACCCCTCCTTTATTTTCCGCTACGGAGGTGCCTTTCCAGGCCAAGACGGTTTGCTCACCCCTCCTGAGGTTAAGCGGCTCGCATTCGGATGTAAGCTCCAGGATCGCAATAAGGGGTGCTTCGGAAAGCTCCCAATATAATTCGCAGTGCAACGTTCTCAACCGTATCTAGCGTTTCCAAAGACGTTCAGCTGGTTAAGTTCAGCACTGGATGCGCGTATTCGAGCACAGGTCGTATGAACCTGGCATAATCTTTCTCGAGGACTAGGGCGTGGCACACCAGTTTATTCCTGCCAGCTCCTGTAGGATCACGGTGCGTTTCCGCGCACTATTGGCCACGTTCTCGATGTGGTGCGTGAGACATAGTTGTGGGTCTAGCAATACGCTAAGGTATTTCGGGAGGTGGGCCCTTTTGAGGGTCTCCCCTACCCCTTCCCCAGATACGGATATTTAACAACAAAGCGATAGCGTCAATACAGCGATTGGGGCCAAGGTGGAGAGCTTTTGAAATAAAATATGTTGTAATGATTTCACTTAAAAGGACCATGTTATTTTATATTTTATATTTATACCTGTTACTTGATATTAATAAATTATATTCATAGAAAATAGCATTTAGGTTTTTGTGACTTTTTTTCAGGACATTTCGTCATGCGCAGCTGCAGTGACGAACCCATGACCAACTGTAGAAAGAGGCACATGTTTCACGAATGGTATACAGTGTGCTTTTACCCATGTGCCGAAGTTGGTTGTAATACAGGTTCCAGTTTGCACCTAAATCTTGGCTTTGGTGCAAGATCACAATGGTCTGCTCGAGCAATTGTTATGTCTCTGTTCACGGTCGCCGCCTGCGCTCTCACCACTGCCTTAGTTACGGTAGAGCAGAATACTTGGTAATGCGTCTTTGTTATGTTGATGTTCATCCATACACACTTTTAATTGAATGAGTTGGGTGTATGGAACATTGCTTTGGTTGTGAGATGCAAGTGTTGATCGTATTCAAAACATGACATGTCCACTAGTCTTTTTTTAAGACTAAGAATCGTATGAAAGGGAAATTGTGGACAAGAAAAAAAAATTAATTTAACTTTTCTTTGTCGTTTTACAAATAAAACGGTTTGGTTGTATTTACGTCGAACAAACGAACTACCAGAAATTATTTGAAGATTCAATGGCCTTAATTATGCTTTACTTTCAATTTGTTAGGGCATTTCTTTCGCAATATATTCATGTTTAGTCATTTACAGGTAACTAGTGAAAAGTATATATCATACATTTCCCTACAAGAAGCCATGATACTACGGCCATGTAACAGTTGAATGATGGTTCGGTGAATGCAATATGTTTCTTTGTGGATTTGTTTATAGTTAAAGATGTCAACATAATTATTTATAGCATCAAAAATGATCGTTTCACAGTCTTCTGATCTATGATTTTCTAAATGTTCATAAGGCTACAAAATGGAAAAAAAAACCAAATTAATTATTTTTATTTTTCAAATTAAGCGGGTTTTTGTTCTTGGTCCTTGATAAAGAAAGATTGCAAATATTACTTTCCTTTTAAAAGCGATTTTGTCATTGCTCTTTTCATTTGTATGATAATGGAGAGAATATATTCAGACGCGGTGGTTCTTTTTTGCTGCAGCTTCATTTGCGCATCATTGAATTTTTAGAACCCTGCAAGACGGATTTTGTCAGAACGAAAAATATTTGTTAAATTTAAAATTTTAAATCAACGTTACGACTCAACACGCCTGTAAAACATGTTTGACATTGAATAAAAACAATCTAAAAAATGTCGTTTCCTTTTAATTGCGGCAAAGAACTGAAAACGAAAACACAAAAGAAATCATAGTAACTCTATGTCGTTCAATAAGAGAATCGCTTTTGAAACAGCATAAACTTCCACTAATTTCTAATGCTATTACGAAAAGAAAAAAAAAGAATCAAGAGTTGAGCTGTGGAATTTAGGGGGTATGAAGATGTGCCGAGTAAGATACTGCTTTTTTCCAAACCAAAGCCTCTCACTTTTGCAAATCTAGATATTATGGTGTAACTCTTATTTACTAAATTCAATTTGATTTTGAGATCCGTGATAAAGCTTGCAAACAGAATGTGAAGAATCCTCATAACCGTTAAATTGAGGAATTCTAGAGCTTTCAGGATAAAATTCATATTAAAATGCCACCATAAAAATGATGCAATTCGATTAACGGTTCCCTAATTAGGTTCACTTGTAATGGCATGAGCTACATTCTCATCAATTGCTCAGTAATAAATAATTATTATAGTTTGTAAATTCATAGACGGTTTGCTTATTTTGTTTTCTGAGTTTCTGCGGTTAATAGCGCAAACATCATTTACTTCAATGGTAATTGCAATCTGGTTATGATTACATCCACTCGGATGCTTCCTAGCTAACCTGGCAGCATTAGCGTGTAATTTTGAAGATAAAGTATAAATGACCTGGAGCTAGTGTGAGATAAAAGTTCAATGTTAACTTTCTTTCATATAATTTATGATGTTTCGGCAGCTCTTGTCATGCTAGTAAGAATAAAAGACCAAAGTGAATGAGAGTCAATCCTACCTCAAACATTTATCCCTGCGACTGAGTAAAGCGAGACATTTCACGAACTTTCCGCTCACTGGCAGGCGCTGTCGATTGGTTCCATGCTTGTAAGATGGTAATTATATTGAGCTGAATCATTCAAAAAGCTCTATTAAAATATAGTGAAGAAAGTATTATCATCTCAGTTGACTTGGATGTTAACAATGGCAAAGAGAAATATCTCCTTTTACACAGTTCTGATTATCGGAGAGCTTGTGTGCATTGATCTCCACCTCATTGAATTCAGTCACCGTAGTTTATATTCGCAATCATAAAAGTTTGCATGATTTCTCTCATGTTGATTATGTATTTTGTTCATAATATCAATTGAGTTCTGATAGAAAAGTTAATAAGACTGAATGTTAAAACATCGATCTGCAAAAACTGAGAAAAAAAAAATTTATACTAGCGTGACATGCACTATTGGAGCTAACTCTAAGGATTGACGTTGGCTTCATTCTGCAGACGACCCCGATTTTTTCTTTGTTGCCGCCTATGAGAAATCCTTCGATAGCTCTGAAGTGTTTTGTATGCACTCCTAGACTGCTTGGATCAAATGCAAATTATCTAGTCCTAGTGGTCTTCCTGAGCCCTACTATACACAATTCTCATGGATGCTCAATTCGAATCAGTTGTGCGAGCGGTTTGAGAACACTGTCCCTGTTATCGATTCAGCTTCTCAGAGGACGAGTCCGTAATTACAGTTCTATTTGTTTTTGAGTCCAACACTGAACATGTACGATTACATAACGAAAGGTCTATGATAGAAAACAAAGAGAAGCAATGCAGCTGCCGAAAGTTTTTGTCTGATGGATTGTTAGTTCATCTCTTCAACTGTCTGAGCACCCTTTAGATAACTTTTTTTTTGTCTGCGGATTTGGTGTCTGCCTATTTTTCCTCACTTTCACTGACGTGAAAAAAAAAAAAAAGGAAAACTGCTTGTGTCTCGTAGAGAAGGGCATGATACCATCTTTTACTATTGCCCTTAGATTCCAGTGGACCAATTTTTTTAATCTGCTTTTTTAGTTAAAGAGATAGTTAAGTAGTACTATCTGACTCGTGAGATTTTTTTTTTGTGTACGAGATGCAATTTGACTTTTTGAATTTTATTTATGTTGTAATAGAATTTGAACTTTTTTACATAGATGAATGTTTATTGTTACATGATGATTGACTTCATCGACTCTCATGGCTCAGTGGCCTGATCAGAAATAGTTGTCGTTTTGAAAATAAAATATGAGTCTGGAGAAGAAAAATTATATCTTCAAATGTAGTTTTTACTTTTTTTCAAATTAAACAGGCAAGATGGCCAAGATGGTGCAAACTAAGTGTGTGCATAACTTGTTCTGCATTCTCTATGCGACATTGTTTCTTTCTCCTATTGTACTTTTACTTCCCACGTCCTCGAATTGAATCTATTTTGGTCTTTCTTCCCGTGCTTTTCTCCATCCACCTCTACCTTCCGTTTGATTTGCCACTATGTGCATCTCTTTCTCATTTTAATCTTTCTCTTTCTCTCTTATTATCCCTCTCTCTATCTATCTTTCTGCGGCTTTCTCGCTCCTTTTGTCGCTGTCTCTCTCTCTCTCTCTCTCTCTCTCTCTCTCTCTCTCTCTTTCTCTCGCTCTCTCGCTCTTTTTCCATCTTTTGTTTTTGCCTTCGTTACGGTGTCTTCAGCCGAACAACCCTTGTTTTAAGTATTTAAATTGTGGGCGCAAATCCCTACCCACTCCCCCCTTTTATTTCTACACACACACAGAAGAAAAAATATTTTTTTGTATTATTTCCAAAAGGTTGTGCTGAAAGATTACACCATCTTGTACGATTTGGTAGGTCCGGTATCAAGAATTTTCAAAACGATTACTATTGCGTTGCTACTCCACAGATAAAAGGAAATCGAATTTCAACAAGATATAATTAAATAAGACGACTTTTATTATCTCCCAATCGGATACAAATGCAATTCATTGAGATGAAAATGTGAAAAGAGCAAAGCCGCTAGAAGCACTAAAATGCACTCAATGGACGAAAATAAGACTGCCATGTTACCTTCTTACAGGAAAGTGACAGGTAAAGAGAGTCTGTGGGGCGATGGACTCTTCAATTTGTTGCTATTTTATTTTTGAGTTAAAATAAATTCACAGGGCTAGATGAAGATATTTATCGTGTAAACATTTCAAAGCCAACATTATGTTAAACTAGGATCAGTGTAAAAGATAAAGAAAAGGTAAATGACACATTTAAAGCATTTCTCTTATCTGTTGAGTAGAGGAGCGCAGTCTGACAGGCTGTTTGGTAGATATCTATCCATTACATGCATTATTTTTCAATGTAGTTGAACATATTGATGTATAAGAAGCAAGTTCATTTGATATAAACGCAGCAGTTATGGTCGTTCAATAGACGCCATCTCTCTTTTCATCGTCTGTATTTCGCTCTATATTTAGGTCTTGAAGAACTATTTCTCATTTCATTTCAAATCGAGGATTTTTTCTATGCTCTATTTCAAAACAAGACAGACTTCTAGCAAGAATATACTTGATTTTTTTTTTTCTTTTACGAAATCTTGAAATATATTTGAATTTTTTTTTAAAACAGAGTAGAAACTAAAATGTGCTTTCCTATGCTTATATCTCCTATATAATGTGCATTGATAATAATATTGTGGATTAATACATTCTTCCATTGCTGCGCTGCATCTTATCTTGATTTGTTTAGACTTCTGTATTTGTTTAACAATCTCAGGAAATGGCGCAGAAGCTTAACATATAGACAGTTAATTCATGCATGCTAAAATTAAGAATGACAAAGGTTAGAAAATCAGATACAGTAGCCCTGGCTACATCAAATTGAAATGTTAATGGAAAAGAAGGAAATACTAAACAGATAGTCAGATTATGTTGAGGATCTTTTCAAAGATGATAGGTGAACAAACCTGAAATAAAGAAAAGCCTCGAGGCTCCAACTGTCCTTGAAGAAGAGGTAGAGACAACAATTAAGAAAATGAAAAATGGAAAAGCTACAGGACCAGAAAACTTATCAATAGAAATAATTACAGCATTAGATAACCTAGGAACAGATCTGACAACAAAACTCCTTAATGCAATATACAGTAGTGGTACTATTCTAGAGGATCTTTGCAAATCTGTGTGTATGGTAATGCTCAAAACACCAGAAGCAACAGAATGCAAACTTCATAGGACAGTCAATTTAATGAGCCATTTCACAAAAATTCTATTGCTTTGATACATAGAATGTGCAAGAGCCTAAGATGAAAGGTGTATAGAAAGGGAAAAAAAGCCTCCATCTCTGCTTCGTTGATTATTCTAAGGCCCTTAAAAAATACAACATGTAGAGCTGTTTCGTATGGTTGAAAAATTAGACGTTGGTGGGAAAGATCTAAGCGAAATAAGAAATCGATATATAGAAATTGATTTTGCAACTGTAAGAATTGAAGGAGAATTTGATGATTTCAAATTCATCAAAAGAGGTGTGAGGCAGGGATGTATAATGACTCCTGATTTTTTTACCTATTGGTGAAATAATCTCAAGGAATCTTGATGATATTTCAGGCTTAAAAATAAATGTAAACAATCTTAATAATCCCAAGTATGCAGGTGATACCGTTTTAATAGCAGAGTCTCATAAACAACTCCAAAAACTTATGGAAACTGTAGTTTTAGAGATCGCAAGAATGGGCCTGTCTTTGAAGGTAAAAAAAAACAAAACAAAACACAACAAAAACCGAATATATGGTCATCTGAAAGAAATCCTGTAACCCCAAATGCAATCGCGTCAGTAAAGGCGAAAAACATCAAACAAGTTACAAAATTCAAATATCTTGGTTGTCTGGCAACATCAGTTGGAAGATGCACAAGTGAAATAAGTAAAAAAATAAGCCATGGCCAAAGATACATTCCAAAAAATGAAACCAGTACTTGCAAACATAAGTATGAAAATGAAAATAAAAATTACGAAAACATATGTGTGGGTCAGTACTTTTATATGGTAGTAAGTGTTGGACAATAAACTAGGAAACAGAGGGAAAACTAGATGTGGAAACCATGGACAGAAAAAAGTCCAATGAGTTGTTGTTACTGAAAGGTGCCACTCTTAAGATGAAGACAACTAGTTTTAAGGACATGATATTTACCTACACAAGGGTTCAGAACATTTAGCAATCATTGTAAAGATTGAAGTAAACGCTGTAAAGGTAGTCAGAGAATAACTTTAAACGAAAGTCTTACGTCATGGGTAATAGTTAAGGGTAGTAGCAACTTTATAAGGTTAACTGAGAATAGGTTTGAGAATATGGACATGATCGAAAAAGTCTGTTTCAGACAAGGCAGTAAAAGAAGAGGAACAATATTAGGCTTTTTCCTGTAAAAAGAAGATGTATTTCTCAAAGCTGTTTGTTTTTTATATGCTTCTTTTGTTTTTTTCCACATTCAAACAAGGCCTAACAACATAATTTAAAAATAGATAACATTATTAACAATCGTCAAAGGTCTTGGTTGTGGACTTTTTCAAATTTTATTTTGATCACTAGACTGTCTAAAGGCTGAAAGTTGGCATAGATAAAATATTTCTTTGCGCTTTTCTCGGGATAAATTCTATTTTTCGGTATAGCATGTTCATCATTGGACAATAATAACATTTTTATGTGATTGAGTAAAATGATGCTCCATAACTCAAAAAAATATTTCATTACATAAAAATTCTTATACGTCTATATAAAAGGTCAAAAGAAATTTATTTAATGTGAATCTTATAGGAACCTACGATGTTCCTCACTTTTGGATTGTGCCAATAGTCATAATTGTAAACTGCCATTCCATTTAATTAAATAACAAGTATTTTTTTTAAGTTGCCTGCTCTGCTAAATCTGTGAATACTTTTTCTCGTTCCTCTAAAAATAATGTTATCTCCCAAAATGTTGATGACGTTGATGGTTTTATTCTTCCGGATTTTGCTAAATCGTGCTATAATTGTGAAATCATAATCATTCTCGTTGTTTTTTCTGTTGATCCTGGTTTTGTCCTGTCTCGAATTATATTTACTATTGATATAGTCACAAAAGAAAGAATCTAAGTTCATTTTTGTTTGTGCACTTATGTGTTTATATCTAGTGTCAGTATATTAATATTGCTCATTGTTCAAATTTCGTTTTAGTTGTTGTAATGGTTGTCTAATGAAGTGATTATGTCTCGGCATTAAAGATCGGTAATATTTGTTCATCCGTCATTCTCTAGAGTTGGCTCAATGTTTACAGTGAAAATGTTTCATAATTATTCCTTCCAATATGAAAAGACTCTTTTCGAATTGTAATGTTTTGAAAAACATATTTTCAAACCTTTAAAATTCTTTTGAGTAAGAAACATTTCTACATTGTGTCTCTACATGAACAGAAAAGTTTATGTAAAGTTTTTTAGTCATTTGTATTTTTAATTCTTTGTTAACTTTGCATTTTATTTATATCAAAAAGTAATTTTTATTTTTCGAAGCATAAATATACTCTTTCTGTCCTCCATAATTGTATAATTGTATTAGTTATGCGTGTTGTCATTTGATCACAAAATGTCTTTGTGTATTTCTAATTAATTTATTTTGTCAATTTACCCATGTTCGATATGAAATGATTCAGTCAGAGACAAAAGTGAGTATTGGTTATTTGTAATAAAAATTGGTCTCTTCACATAGTAAAACTAGTATTTTTCCCTTGCTTTTTTCTTTCACAATAAGCCGCTTTTAATACTATTTCGACTCACATCTCCCCCCCNCCCCCCCCCCCCCCCCTCTCTCTCTCTCTCTCTCTCTCTCTCTCTCTCTTTCTCTCTCTCTCATGGTCTTTGTCTTCCCTATCTTCTCTCAATCTGTCTCTCTCCCTCACTCTCTTCTTCTCACTCAATCAATCACTTTCTCTTTTCTCTCACCGTCTTTCTCTTCCCTTTGTTTCTCTCAGTCCTTCTCTTATCCTCCCTCTCTGTTTGTCTCTCTTACTGTGTCTCTATCCCCTCTCTTTCTGTCAGTCTTTACTACCTCCCTCTCTTCCTCTCACTGACGCTCTCGCGCTCTCACTCTAGCCTTAACTTTTTCTTTAAAAGCTTTTTTTTCCCACTCTCAATTAATGGTAAAAATACCTTCTTTCTATTATATACATACAGCTATTCAGCTATAGTACACCTCGATACACTTGCTCCCAAATTTTACATATAAAATGAAAATAGGAAATGATTAAGCTTTGTTAATTAGGTTCAAAGTGGATATCCCTTTTGCTCTGAAACTTGACGGGGACTTCAGTAGCACAATGGGTAGCGAACACGCTTTAAGATCTGCAGGGACCCTTCCGTCGCGGGTTCGGTCCACGCCAGCGGCGCCCTTGCCTGACTAAGGTCAGAAATCACGTGTTGTGGCTGGCAATATACAAAAACCAAACAAAACCTGAAACTTAGGAGGAAGATAATAAGTCCAGTATCTATACAACTACACACATTGACGGTAAATTATTGAATAATTCAGGCTACGACTCTTTCGATAAGATTCATTATCTTGGTAAGACGTCTTTATCATTTAGTTTAACACAGAAATCTTTAGAAGTCCGTGTCTCACCCGTGTACGAATTGATATACAGAATTCAACATTTCCACTGTACTTACAAAATAAATTGCTTGAAGATTTGAAGTATGTCTGCATATTCTAGCTCATGAAGTATACCTGAAACCGTGTGCCAGTTTGGTTTGTGCAGAAAAAACTTGTCCACGCAAAATGAATCTTTCAACAAGACTTAAATTGGATTGTGTATGTTTGATAGTCTGGGTTTCTCTTGCAGTTTCAGGTACGGCCATTTCTTTCTTTTAATCGTTTACATTTCTGTTAAGTCTGACTTTTACAAAACAGAAAAGAAAAATTGAAATGCAAGAGAAAACTGAAGTGATGTTGAACGCCAAAAACGTTAACCGATGTTAGCGAAAGAGAAAAGCTAATGAAAAGTCTTGAATAAATGTTATTATGACTGCGACTGTACAAAGTACAAAAAGGCGCAAAGGTAACTGTACATTAAATATTGGCTAAGTTTAAACTTCAGATCAATTGGTTACAAAAATGTAGCTGCAAAGTTTGTAGATTATATTTCATTTCGAACTTGATTAACGGCAAGTAAAAAAAGGTGTACATTGTGTCATCATAATCAATTTTGTATATCAGACAAAGATAGGTCATTGTACCCATCTTGAAAATATTCCCAAAACTAGTGGTAGGCAATCAATCTTAAGGATGAAAAAATGGATTTAATGCTCTTCTGAAGACATAATATATATTATGAAGCTTAGAACCTACTAAAACCCGATTGTTCGAAACGTTGTTTAAGACACATTCATATTTCTATTCATAGGATATAGAGCTGTTCATGGGATGTCTTTGCCTGTTAGTTCTCTTGATAGCTTTCAGTTCCTTAAATTTTTCAGTTTCATGGATATGGAGCAGAAAGTTTTCGAGGCTTATGCAGAAAAAAGGAAGAAATTGAAGATATTATATACAATTAATTTCGTCCACGACAAGGGGATGTCGGGTTTTCAGGCCCTTCGCCAGGCTAGGGCGACAGTGGGAAGAAAAGATGTGAACATGGGATAATCATGTAAAGAAAGTCGTAAAACATTGTTAGACAAACACAAAGCTATTTCTTTTCAACTATACTACAACAGCGAAACGTAAAACACAAAAGAAATCATACATTCTTTCATCTTCTACAAAAAGCAACCAATATCCATTAATTCGGCAACTGTTTTGGCATTGCGATAATGTATTAAGGTGAAAGCAGACAGGCCTCTAGCTCAGTGTTATTAACATGTTAAGTGGATTCAAATGAAGATCTCAATTTGTGATTAGTAAGAAAGATGGTCCTTTACGAATCATCATTATCTTACTCTGTTACTTATTTTATTTTGTAAGAAAATTCGTATACACACACATACACACACACACACACACACACACACACATATA
>BLXT01006392.1:2467052-2479305 GCA_019648995.1 Plakobranchus ocellatus | reverse complement strand
TAGTAGTCGCAGTAGTCGTAGAAGTAGTAGTCGCATTAGTCGTAATAGTCGTCGTCGTCGCCGCCGTCGTCGTCGTTGTCGTCGTCGTAGTAGTAGTAGTAGTTGTAGTAGTAGTAGTAGTAGTAGTAGTAGTTGTAGTAGTAGTAGTAGTAGTAGTAGTAGTAGTAGTAGTAGTAGTAGTAGTAGTAGTAGTAGTAGTAGTAGTAGTAGTAATACTATTCTCTAATTGTAATATTAGTAGTGGTAATGGTAGCAGTAGTTGTAGGAGTAGAGGTAGCAGCGGCAGCAGCAATAGCTGCTGGCCGAAAAACAATAGCAGCAGCAGCACTAGTAATAATAACAGAGAACGAAATCATTGGACTTAGAGCATTTTCAAACACTATTGGTTGATATTTATATTTTATATTATTATAGGGTGATTCTGGAGGTCCGCTCGTATGTCCTGCACAACTGTACAGATCCCGCCTTCCTGGAACTCAGCGCTGGGAGATCCAGGGAGTGACTTCTTGGGGAGTTTTGTGTGCTGGTCAGTAGTATCAAAATATTTTGTTTATGTGAATAGGCCCTACCTTTATAAGTAGATAGGGCGAGTGAAACTTTCTTTTGTGGTGAAATCTATATATCAACAAGCATTTGAACCATAACAGCTAACCATTTCCACTTTCTTCCAATTGTTATGATAGTTTGTAATACTTTTTTTTCAGTCCCTGTTTGATCAATTATAGCCTACTACGAGCAAGAATAAAATTTATTTATTGAGTAGGTAACATTCACTAAAGACATTATGATCTTATAAATTTTTTTTACAAGATAAAAGTTGAATCTAAAATTGATGCATATTTTATTATTTTCATTTTAGCTCCTAAAAAGCCTGGAGTTTACACAGCGGTTTACGATTACGTGCGATGGATTCAACAGACAATTGCTCTATGGACCCTCTAAAGGGATATTGATCGAGCAGTTAACCTGCATTCTGCCTGTAGGAACAGATATAAATGACGTCCACTCTTAAGAACAAAGTGAAAAAAATATAGACAGACCCAACAAGCAATTTTTTTTTTTATAGTATGGATCTAAAACTTGTTCCACTATGCTCAAATTATCGGGACTTTTCAACCACAATTTGATGAGATCACTCTAACAAAAATCGCCCATCCTATGAACCAATACTGACTTCATGGAAAACCCCGCTCTGTTTACCTTACTTAAGGTAGGTGTCCGGGGTATTTAGGATATTTTCACTTATAAAAACAGGATGTAATGGATGGCTGCTAAAATTCAAGCAAGATGAATCGGTTACAATGATTTGCTTTTCTTTGCAATTTGATATGATACATCTGGGACCAGCCGATCTTGATCTCACAATTTTGTAAGACAAAGATTAGAAGCAACCAGCGCCACTTTCATAAAATCCTACTTAACACAGTAATCTGTAAAAAAAAAAAGTATGAAGACACTAGAAAAAGATGGAATACTAGGGCCATAAAAGCCAAGAAAAAATGGATTAAAAAAAAAAAAACCAAAAGAACAGTGGCTTGGCAAACACCTTTATTTCGCATATTATGATGGCTCTAGAGATCTTTGAAAGAAAGACGATTGTTAAACTAATACGGTGGAAACCATATATAACAGGCCCGATTATAACAGGGATTCTAAAATAACAGTTAATTTTTTTAATCCCCACTTTTTTGTACTCTTTACCTCTTTAATTTTAAAGACACGAATCTATAGGGGAAAACTCTACAGTTAGCCAGAAGATCAACAGACAGTGGAATGAAGTCTTACAAAGATGAGCCTAATATGTATTTGCGATACAAAACTTGGGACACACTAGTTGGTCACACCTCCGACATCTTGAGGAGATAGATCTGTACAGCTGCACATGTTTCCCTACTGACTTCTTGAGATAATTGTTTTGTGACGCAGTCCGATTGCTGACACTTTGAGGATTTGGATCTGTAAGGCGGACCCTCCATAGACGTCACATGACACTCGGCACACGCCACACAGCACATTGCACGCGTGCGAAAGAAAATTAAACACAACGATTTAGAGTTCCACACTCCATTGACGGCACGACACAGCCGTGACGAAACATTGCGTGCCTTGCTTTGCTGCATTGCTCGTTTTTTTGTGCCGTGTGCTGCCAAAATGGATGACTACAAGAAAGAAATTATTGAACTTGTGAGAGACCGACCGCTTCTTTGGGACCCGAAAAACCCGGCATGTATATAGATAAAACTCACCTGAGTACGAAGACTTATTTTTCTTCAGCTGAAATTGGTTCCCGATAATTTCAACCAATTGGTTGTAGATGAGGAAGCACTAGGTTCTTCAGTTCCTCATACATTCTGTATGACATCCTTATGTTGTTGAAGAGCAATGTCTCATCTCTACGTGTCATCAAGGAGCAGAAAGTTCGATATAACTCTTTTCTACTACTCCTCAATAGAAAATGTTCTCTGTACCACATGATTCGCCTTGTCTTCTTTTTCTGATTATTTAGCTTTGTTAACATGACCAGAGTATATTTATCAGACCAATCCATGATAGGTTGTGATGTGTTGTGTTGTGATGTCGTGCTGTGGCCTATGGAGGGAGAGGTTTTAGCCTGTGGCACGGCACGTGCCGACAAGTCATGTGCCGCGTACCGTATGCCGTCTATAGAGGGTCCGCCTTAAGACAATCCCTTATGAAATAGGATCTGTGAAACAGGCCTTGAGATAATGTATCTGTAAGACAGTCTCTTACAGGATCTGTGAGGTTGTCTCATTATAGACCAACTGCTGATTCAGCAGTTCCATAATTCCTATCTTTACAAAAGGAAACAGTTCCACCAATATCATCTTGAAAAAATTCATCTGTATAGCAGTTCCACAACTGGATCTGTGATACAGTCCGACTATAACCAACTTGAGAATCTCTCAAGATCCCAATGCAGTAGCCTACCGTACTAACGATAAAGAAGTTGCTCAACATTATTCAAACCAAATTTTAGGAAACTGAAAGTTTCTCATTGCACATGTAACCGATTCAAGAGACTCTGAGTGACTCCATTACGGAAAAGTATTGTTGAAATTAATTTTTTACAAGGCAGTAAGTGAATACCTTGTCTATGCCTATAGATTCTACAGGGTCAATAGCCCCACCCCACCTCCTCTTCTGACAAAAAAGGTGGTAAAAACAATATTATTCTCAATTTTTAAAATTCTATTGTCCAGTCTTCAAATCACAAAAGTAAAATACACCATCTAAAAAAGCAGTACTATTTAAAGTGCAATAAAACCAAAGACAAGTGCAGTCAAAGTATACTTTATTTTCCTCAGTTATTCTACAACTCATCAGTTAATTTTTAGACAGCAAGTGGTTTTATATACAAATGAAGTGACTGACATTTTAAATGATAATCATAACTATTGTCCAGATATTAGTTTTTGTCTTTTGCGAGGAACATATTTAAAGTTAAGAATTGTAAAATAAATGACATTAATGTACATAATCTATATTTTTATTTAGATTTAATATCTGTGTAAATAATTATTTATAATGTGAGCGTGTAATTTAATATAAAGATAATAAAATTGGTATACTGTTAACATTGATTATATACAATATCAAATACAAATAGAAGTTGAATAAGAAAAATAAAATGGAATCCCACAAAATTAATCATTGGTCCCTGTAAAGAAGTAGAAGCCAAGATACAGACTTCCCTAAAAATTACTGAGATGAGATTTATAAAAAAAAAGTATAAAAATAAATGTCTTTAGACCAATCCTGTTGAGTTTGATGCCTCATGTAATACTCTAGGGGGAGAAAAAAGTTCTTTAATTTCTTTTTGCTGCTTTTCTTTTTTTCTAACAAAGCGTCCGATATTTTGGCAAACAGAACTACAATAGCACTATTCAATTTTTACAAACAGAAAGCTTATTGAATTCAGATTCTGGCTGTACCAATGATTTTATATTGTTCTGTAATTAACTTTCTTTCAATTGGACTGGTCTCGCATCAAATCCACAAAGAAGATGCAAAAAGTCCAGAAGGGTCGAAACTATGTTTCAATAATGTATGTTAAGGGAAGCCACCTTTCCAATTCTAGCCAGACTTGACAAGGGCCAATAACCGCTGGTAGAATCACTTTGAAGTGGATGCCAAACGTAAGAAAAAAACCAAGATTCAGTTAAACAATCTGTAAAGGTGGCTTTTGAATCTTGCACAAAGAATTCAAATAGAGACTTGAAAGAGGACTTGAGGAATATATCTATACAAAAAAAAATAAAAAAATTCTGAAGATTTCCAAGAGATGTAAAAACCATAGAATTGGTAAATCTATAAGAAACGAAGACCTTTAGTTTCTTTCATTGCTAGAAAGAGAGATTTTTATCACCAAGTTATGGCTCTACTGTGCAATCATAAACTCCTATTGGGAAGACAAACTGCTATGGGGAAAAATAACAGTTTAGAAGAGAGCTACAAATTTTAAAGTGTGCTTTTTAAAAAAGAAAAGTTTTGGGATTGCTTTGAAAAAAAATAGAAAAAAAAATACCCCATTCTCTTTGGAAGACTGTGCTAGCTATCGAGGCAATGAAGTTTTCAAGCATTTTGGAAGAATGAAACACTTCTTTTGGCTTAAAGATAGATTCATTGTTGTTTGGTTGATATGAACACAGTTTTAAGACATACTTAATTCATTATAATTTAACAGTTTTTTTCCATAAGTCATGAATACTCCACCATCAAATCAGCCATATGTTCCTCAGTTTCCATGCAACTATGACAAGGTTAATACGTTGATTTTTTTAAGTAACTAGCGAGAAAAAGGTGGTGCACATCATTGTTAGTACAGGCAGTCGAATAAAGTGGTGCACATTATTGTTAGTACAGGCAGTCGAATAAAGTGGTGCACATCATTGTCAGTACAGGCAGTCGAATAAAGTGGTGCACATCATTGTCAGAACAGGCAGTCGAATAAAGTGGTGCACATCATTGTCAGAACAGGCAGTCGAATAAAGTGGTGCACATCATTGTCAAAACAGCAGTCGCACAAAAAGTTTGATGTAATAAAATGTAGACATAGAAGTCTCAATATATGAGCCTATGTCATGAGTTGATTGTCCCAAAGAAAACATAAAATGCTAGGAATTTTAATTGCAATGTTAATTCAAACAGTAGACGAAGAAGAAGAAGAAGAATTAAAACAGTCGAATCCTCTTGAAATAAACAGACAACCTGGCACCAGATAAATGATTTATTTCATCCATGGTATTTTTCTTTTAAACCGTACAAGCAAAATCACACTTTGATTATTTATAATTTACACTAAGCAAGAGTTTTACTTCTCAAAAGTTTTTCATCTTTAGAGGATTCCTCAGATAAAAGAAGGCACTAGGTCAGTGAGACTTAAGAAACATTGTGAACAAACATAATTCAAGTACACAATACCAATCAAATAATTGGACCCCTGGTAAATGCAAAAAGTCAAGTTTAAAAATCAGTTGATACTATAAGATTAATGGCATTATAAAAATGATGATCACAGATATTTGTCTTCATTGAATCTTGTGCCTTTTCTTTCTCTTTCAAAGGACATTTTAAACAGTTGACAATCAAACGCTCAGCAAACAGCTAAACCACCTTTTGTTCAGGTCAGCGAGCTTCATTTTGAATAAATACACTTATCTCATACCCCCCCCCCCCTCTCTCTCTTTCTCTTTCTCTCTCTCTCTATATCTCTCTCTCTCTCTAACTTTCTCTCTCTTTCTATCTTACTTCCCTTTCCACATTCACCCCTATGATTTGCTTTACATTTGTGGAGGCTTAAGTTTTGAGAATAGTATATACCATAATAATCTTTTTTTTTCTGAACACACTATCTTCCTTTAAGCTACACATATCAAATTAGTCAAGCCCAGATAAGAGGCAAAAGAAGAGAAATGTGGAAATCATCAATTTTTCTTAAATTTAGGATCCCACCCTTTGAAGCACTTGACATGAGGCATAAATTTACAATGCACTTACATAAAAAGTACATGTATTAAAAACACTCTTTGGGCATTATTTGCCATTTTTCAAAAAGAAAGTTTAGTTCAGAGGTCAATTTTCACTATTAATCTTTGCCTCTGAGAAAAAAGTTGCTTTCAATCGCACAAAAGAAGCCTTTAACTTTTTGCTGCATCAATTGTTGATATTGTGATTTTCCTTACTATACATATATTCATATGCTGCACTCCAGACTTGAGGCTACAGAAGAATAATGAAACGGACCCTTATAATGGGAATACCCCTCAGGCATGTGTAAATTATTGCTATGCAGTCTTAAAGAAAATACATGACACATTATAAAGTGGAGTTTTTTTTAGTGATATTCAGAAAAATACCCTCAAATTATCACATGTTACAAAGCAAATTCTCATTTGGGAAATCTTGAAGGATAAAACAATGAGACATGATAAAAAAAAGTGCTATTAAGATAGCATGTCATAAAAAAAATAACCACCACATTTTCTCAAAGAGGATTTTAGAACATTCGAATCAAATTCACTACTTTCAACCAACTAGCCCTAACTGCTATTATATTAAATGTCACCTGTCTTTATATGCATTCTATTTCCCACCCTTAAACGAAAATGTTTAAATGGTTTGGCATCAAAGGATTTCAAGCCACACCTTACTATCACCTGTATTGAAATATAACAATACAGACAAAAATACTTCACTTTGGTTTAAAGAATGGTTGCTAGATTGTTTCTACCACCACCAAAATTCTATTTTTTTGTATTTCTTAAACCAGCAAACTCAACCAACTACTGCAATTAAATATTCTTTGACTAGATGAATATATCCCTGTAAATTATGAACAAAAAATCAGATGCCATGAACAATTTTACATCTATCTCCTAGTTCATAGATAACTTATTATCACCTACAATTCATTCCTCATAGTATAAAAGATCTTGCATTCTCTGTATGAATTGAATTGCATAACATGCAAAGGACAGAATATACAGGTTAACCATAAAATCAAAATGCATTTATACAATTCAAACAGCAAGGTAATTCCCAATTCACTTTGCAACATTGCTTGAAAGCACTCAAGTTGTGGGGATGAAATAATATATCTAATTTTACACCATTCACTGGACCATATAAATAGGCTCTTCAAAAAATCTCTCTAAAAATCTTAAAATTCCTCAAATTATGAATAAAGAGTTGCTACATAAAATATGTTTTTATGATGGAACAAAAAAATAATTTTCGTCTTGAAAAGTTTATCAGTCAGTTTGGTAAATTTTGTACCAGAGAAGCATTACAATATTATGAGATCATTAATTTTTATTGCCAGCAAAAAAAAAAAAACCAAAAAAAAACCAGGAAGTTGAGTTTCTGCAACTGAATTTCCCATCAGGCAAATTAAGAAAAAAAAATGGCTGCATCTCAGAGATGATGCAAAATGATACCTCTATACTCGCGAATTCAAACTAATCCACAAAAATTACACACAATATTGCTTTTCCCCTGAATTTTGAAAAATACTTTCCCTTTCAACATCAGGCAAATGGAGACAGACACCTTTTTCACCGGTGCACTCATGATTAGGCAGGAAAAACAACAGAAATATTTGATAATCCAACAACGCAACTGATAAAGCTCTAAAAGAATCACATTTTGGTTATGACTTTCAAACAACAATTTGCAAATATACCCGGCACAGAGATGTGCAGCTAAAGCAAAACATATCAATAATGCAGCAGTCTTTGTGTAATTAAGGCACTGAGATAAAAATGTGTCAAGCAAAAGATATCATGCTGACTTATACTAATTATGCAGTGTTGGTTTATGAGTTAGCTCTCCCATCAAATATTTCTGCTAGCCTATTATAAAAAGAAGAGCTGGTTTCACCATTACCAAAACATCTGGCATTTAAACATAAAGTTGTACTTTGCTTTGCAGTCATGGCTAGACATTAGGCCAATCCTATTGCTATATCTAACTAAAAAGATAAACTCAGTAGGTCTAAGCAAACTTAAGGTAATTAAGGCACTGAGATGGAAACAGAACAAAGAGAAACCATTTTACAACCATAAATAAAAAAAAAACGACATCCATTAATACATTAGGGCCTAATGGTTGTAAGTTTAGGCCGTAAGTGATAAGGGTCAAGTTGTTTTGTCTTGTCTCAGTCTTTGTGGTTTTGAGTTGTTGATCCATCTGGAGTGTCTAGAACAGGAGACAGATCTGCACGAGTCTCAAAGTCTGCTGATAAAAGGGTCAAGCTCATCCCCTACAAGAGCAAGGCCGTCACCTGCTCATAAAAAAACAGAAGAAATGTCAAAATGGGCAACATCTAAGCATCAAACTCATTAACAATCACTTCTAGTAGAAAGCATTATTTGTAAAATCTATGGCCAAGCCCAATTTTCATTACGACTGCTCCAACACTTCATAAAAAGTAATTTGTTACTATCCTCACAGCTTTGTCAATTATGTAAAGAGCTAAAAATACAATGGCTCTTTGGATTGTGTAATTCCACTTCCAAAAAAATGCACCTTTTTTACTGTAAGGACTGATCAATTTTTGTTTTATTGGCTGCATAATTTTAAAAGGAAAACTTAATGAGATGAGGTATTGATATTTTAATCCTTGTACACTAAATGACCAATTTCTATGAAAACGCATTTCAAAGCAATCAAACGATTGAATTTCAAAATTTCAAAGCCAAAAACTGAAACAAAAAACCCTGCAACCAGTTTAAATGACCCACACGTCAGATTTTTTACATTTAGAACTTTGCTTTTTTAAAAGCAATACATTTTTTAGAGCTTCAAATTAGGTGAGAATTTCAAAAATACTTGGAGTAAAAAAGAAGCAAAAATTATTTTGTTTCCCAAAACTATTATTTGGGATACTCAACTCATTAATCTTGGGTTTTAAATAAAAGAACACAATTTTTATCCAATTCTAAGAAATAGAATATTAAAAATAGAATCAAATTTTTCAACAACTCTTTACTCACATCGTCAAAACTGATGGAATATATCGAGCTTGGTGGTGAATCTAATAGCAAATCAAGAGTACAAATTCAGGAAGAATTTGTCACAATGACTAGAGATAAAATACAAGTCTGCAACAATGCAAGTCTCTTGAAACAAAACATATTTTCATAATGTATAGTTTAAGCTTTCTTTAAAAGTTATAAGCAACTTTCAATTTTGCCTCTTCACATGGATATTTTATATCATGTCAAAATGTAACTTCACTCACCTTGTAAACTAAGTTCATCCAGGGCATCCTTGACTGACTCAACTAACACAAGGGTTTTTAGATTGGCATTTTGCAGCTTTTCTCTCACTGAAGGCTTCAAATGAGACATAGAAAAAAATGTGTGTTAACTCAAAAGCATAATAGTGCATGATCTCAGGGAAACTTACCAAGCAATAGCAGCCATAGTTAAGACATGGAAATGGAAAGAAAGTTTAGTACCATAATAGAAAAAATGTGAAAACTGACATTAGGCCTGGCTTCCTTCATTTGGTTTTCTTTAATATTGTCCATCGATTTTTTTTTTGTGAATTGTACCTGTTTGTCTATAAAAAGTATTTCTTCTATAATTCCTTTTTTATTCACAAAGTTTTTGTAAGGATTCTAGTAATCATTGTGAAACTTGATGTTAAAACCCTCATTCTACGAGTATCAAATATTCTGGTAAGTTGTATCAAACTCTAGGAATCTAAAATATCTGCTTTGCTCTTTCTTGTTTTTAATTGTTCTATTTCTTTACAAATACAAAATGGAACTCACCCATCAACTTGTTTACTGTTCAAGAAAAACACTGATCTGGATGCCCTTAAAACTGCTCTATCCAACTTAACCCATGTAACACTGGTGTTTCAAATAATCAATCTACAGCATATTCATGGCCACACACTTACCGATCCTCCAGCTATGATGAATCGTATTCCATCCAGTTCACAATCAGACATCAAAGACTTGACAGACTGAATAGCTGTGTAGTCCAAGTCAGACAGGTGGACCATGTTAAGTATAATGTGACGGAGTTTTCCATTTGCTACAGTCAAAAATAAAGAAAAAAAAAAAGAGAGAGAATTTAATGATTCATTAAGAATGCTGTGATTCAATTTTTTTTTTGTTTTACTTTTTAAAAATAATATATATATATATATATATATATATATATATATTGACATTGGCTGATACCATAAATATTGTGCATAAATGTTTTATTTTGACTATCATTTGATCTAGTTAGGTCAGTCAGTCAAACACTGTTTCTTCAAAACTGTTATGTTCACTTCCTACAATTATACTCTGAACAATAAATTAGGTATTCTAACCAAGTGATTTATACTGGCCTATATGGAAATTTTGTCTTATATTTCACTATTCACATTTTGCAAGGACTAGTTCATTTATTAAGTTCTAAAAAATGGTTTTCAAAATTGTATTATTCACTGACGCATTGCCATTTTTCCTTCACAGCATTCTAGGTTCAATTATCCATCCAGGATCACTCAATCCTATCTTTTCACCACATCTTCTAGCTCTTTCATCATAAGTGCAATTTTGGGTGCTGGATCACACATTTTTTCTTAAGATAAGTCCAATTGACTTGTTTGTGATTCTTGAAAAAAATTTCTTTTTAAAACTTGCTTCCTCCATTTCAATGCAGTTTTGAAAATAATTTTAAGCTTTTGCTCTTAGCCCAAGATGAACATATCTGTGACCAGTATTTCACTGTTACAAAGCTTGCAGAGTAGAATACTATATGACTGGGTTAAAAAGCCACCTGTTACTATCAAGAGACATTTTGCTTAGGTGAAGCTGAGACAATTTCTTGTACATTACATTTTTAGTCAGATCTGAAGGTTTGCCTATTTATCAAACCTTCATTAAAAAAAAAAAACAAGTTAAAAAATACTTAGATCATAAATAAAAACAAGAAAATATGAACTGCACCATCTTTTGCCTTTTCCATCGCCTTCAGCTCTAAATATTCAGCAGCTGGAAAGTTGACTCCCTGTGCTGGCGTCACTATTAGTGCTCCAGGTGTGAATGTATACTGCAAAGAGATCACCGAAAAGTAATCTAAAAATTGTCAGGTCAATTGTTGTGTATAAGACAAGTCACTACAAATAGACTAATATCACTGTCATCATGATTTTCAGCAGGACTAAAGAGATGACTGCAGCATTCAGCTAATACAAATATTCAGAAAAAATAGTTTATGAGTAGGCTAACAGTTGAAACATCTATACAATAAAATGTCAGCCTGTCTAATAGTCAACTGATCTTTCAGTCTCTCCTTGCTTTGAGTAAAGGATAATTTAGTTTCCCTTTAAAGCTTTGCTACACTTCAAACCTCTCAGTTTACTTTATTTTGATTTCATTTATCAGCCATTTATTCAATACAGAGACAATCTTGACTAAAAAATATGAATTTGGGGAAAAAAAGTAAAGCAAATTCTCACCTTAACTTTAGGTCTAGCGATGGGATACAGTAACATAAGCAGTGACACACCAATGCCTACCAGGATGCCATACTGTGATATAAAACCAAACAGATACACACAACAAAATAAATAAACATGGAAGTTTTTATATGCATGGAAAATTTCACCTATTTCAAGACAAAAGCAAATGAGACTAATCCCAGATGTGAGTGCAATAAAAACAGGGAGTACAATATCTGTTTTTTTTTTCTTGCCAATGCTTTTCTAAAATTTAAAGAGAAGAAAGAAAAATGTGACTGAGCCTTTTTGCTTAAAAAAGAAAACTAGATCCTTGTCCTGTCAGAGATATGATTCAAATATAAAAAGACCTTGAAACTGACTGTAAATACAAATTAAGCATTTTTTTCAAACTCAAAGCAATTCAAAATGAAATGAAAAAACCTACATAATACATAGACACATAAATATATGTTGAGGATTGCACAGCTAATCTGATGGCCTTGGAAGCTATTGAATGAATTAAATGTTTAATATAACCTCAATGCCAATGGTCAGGGATCCTATAAAGGTGACGACTAGAGGAATAAGATCCAGTTCTGAAAAAAAACGGAAAAAAAAAATGTGAAAATCTATATAGCATTAAAATAGTTTCAAAACTGTCAAAATGAGTTGAAAAAATGAGTTTCAGTATAATAATATGGTTAGTTTTATAAAATTAATAATGGAGCACTATGTCTTTTAGAAAAGTAGACAGTATCTTTAAATTTAAATGATGTATATTGAC
>BLXT01006392.1:2345627-2358661 GCA_019648995.1 Plakobranchus ocellatus | reverse complement strand
TTAAAAAAGTCAAAAAAAAAAAAATGTGAGTTTATATTGGAATAGCCATTACCAGTGCAGTATTTTTCTCAGCTCTAGACCAAAAATACAGTCACAACAGAAAAACTAGCATTGCTGCAAAGTCCATCTTATGGGATATGATGCAAAATAAATAAGAAAGAAAATATATAGAATGTCTTTTTAAAAAATGGCGCTTCAGGACAATTTGATCCAACCAGTCCCGCCCGTGTTTATAGATCTAGCTTTACATGATTAGTAATCTACAGAATTTGCTATTTTTTTGTAAAATGCTGATTTTTATAAAATGAATGTTCATTATTTATGGAGTCTGCAAAGACAACTAAATATGTTGCATAGAAAAATATTTATTTGATAAATAAATCAAAATTACAAGTTAGAGTGCGATGATGATTAAATTTGGTTCAACAAAGCTTTATACAATGTATCAAAAAGTGACAAAATATAACATATATTCACCAATTTAATAAGACATTGATTGAGCAAAACTTTCTCATGGATACAAGGTCACCAGTTGGTAATTGCAAAGTTTATAGAAAGGTCATGGTATAGTGATAAGCAAACTTGGCCTTAAATCAGTAGGGATCTTTTGTCACAGATTTGAAACCACCATCTAAGGTCATGCTGAGGAGGGCCAAAAACAGTGGAGTCATCAAGTAGTAGTATGATAAAATTGCAATAAAAAAGACAACTGCCAACAAAAACTAACCATGAAAAGTTATAAAAAGACTAGTTTACAATAAAACATTTTGCCTGATGACTTCTTTTAAATTCACATATAAAATACAATAATTGAAATATTTTGTTAATCAAATGACAAAAATGCAAAGGATACCTGAGTGCCAGAACATAGAGAGGGTAAATATCTGCAATAACCTTTAAAGCTGCGAATTTATTAAATAAGAGCTTTGAATCTAAGTAGTGAATATAAGTATCATCAGTGAAGAATGTTGACTCAAAGTCAAATTAAACTGATTTTTTTTCTTTCAATGCCAATGGATTCTTTTGCTTTCAGCACAATACTCTAGTAATAGTATACTTGCCAACCAGAATGTAATACCCTATTTTCCTTTGCAAAAACAAAAACGTGTCATAATGTCCAAATAAGCATTTTTTTTCTCCCTTGGCAAATGCCTCCAATGTACTAAACTAGAGCCCTTCCAATCATGCGTGATTTTGATTGGAAGGCTGGGCATATTGCAAGTGCATGACCCAGTTAGAGTTTAAATTTAGATTGTAAAGCCAAAAAGCAAAAACTGGGATGTTGAAAAGGCAAAAATCATTAGAACTATAAAATATTACCACACAATATCAATCTGCAGTTTTTCTAACATCTTTATCAAAACACCAAGTGGTTCTATTGGAATTGTGTAAAGCAGCACATTATTGCATCGAGGTTTCACTGTCTCAACTTTTTATCACATTTTTTTTTTTTGCAGCAATGGTCATATAGGTTGTGTAGCAGCCCCCCATAATGTTAGAGCTGCTTTTTGCATGATTGACTTTAAAAGACATGCTAGTGGGAAGAAAAAATAATCATTTTTCTATGTGGAAAACATGCTACAGACTTTCTGTACATGAAGCACTGGAAAGGTTTACATCTTTTCTTCAAAATTTTGATTTGATCTCAATGATGTAGACACATATTTCCATCTTACCCCTAATCAGCACAAAACCTGTAAAATGAATGAGAGGGAAAAAAACCTATACTCTCTTACTCTGTAAGTTTGACTACACAATCTTTCTATATTCTTTGAACCATATTATTATATCTGCTGCCTGTAAAATTCATGGTTTATCTTACTGTCTGTGATCAAAACATAAAATTCAGAGCAAAAACATTTGAAAGTAAATAACCTTTAAACAATGTGTGTACCAGGGATTTATTAGGGATTTATTGTGGCAAGCTGGAAAGACTATGAAGATATCATTAACTTATTTTTAGAGAGAAGAGCTTTGAAAGTCAAAATGATTTTTAACCTTTTGGAGATTTTTACAAAATGTTCACTTTAATCCTAATTGCATTTCATACTTTTACCTCTGTCCATATTTGGTGGGATGGCAATGTGCTACCATTCTTTGAACAGTATCAAAAAAAGAGGAGAGAAGGAGAAGGTAGTGGTAGTAGCAGAAAAGAAGACAAAATTAGTACCAATATACAGATTAGACATCGTGAGTTTTCACTTCTTGGATGGTGGAAATGTAAATTTCTTCCTATGTCTCAAAATTGATGGATATGAGGAGATGTTTGAAAAAAAAATTCCTCCAGGAAAAAAAAAATATTTCAAACAGAAAAAATGAATTTTTGTGGGATAGGACTAATGAAAATTTGACTTACAAATTCTGAATGTAAAAGCACATAAAGAATTGAAAAAAATTACCCTGGGTAACTTTCATTTTTAGTTATGGTTATGGGTAATATTGTCTTTTTACTAGGAAAAAGAGGTACGCCCAGATCACATTATAAAACTTATTCACCAATTGAAAAGTCAGTGTCTGAACACATAATCAAGAATGCCACAGTGTGCATAGATTAAACACAGCGAATATGTGTGCATCCATAGTAGAACACCATACTGGAATTTTAGTGTAGAAATATGAATTCTTTGTCTTGGAAGCAACTTCTAGATCTAGTCTTGAAACCTAAACCTCACTGTCAATGTGATTGAGACTAAATTCAGACAAAAACTTATCAAGCATCTAGGTGTAGGTCTATGCATCTAAATTTCGTTATAATCTGATCTATTCTCCTAGACATCTGTCTTAGTGACAAAAATCTGAGAGGGTTCAGATCCTGGATCTTGATATTTTTGAATTGCCAAAAATAAATTATCTCATATGCTGAAAACATGCCTCCAAAGCCATTATTTTGTAGTTTTGCATTTTTTGAGGTGATGAAGTTCTAGCATGATTTTTTTCCAGTTGCTCTTCTGCTTAAATTGAATCTACTTTTACTTATTTGTAGATAATATATTCAGGAAGTTTTCTCATTCCTAGTTTTTGGGGCAAACACTAACTGGAAAAAAAAAGTACAATCAACACTTTACCAACTGATGTGTTCTAATAAAAGGCCATGGATAAACTTGCATGCTCATGCTTCACTCCTAAATGTGCGAATTTTCTTTTGGAATATTTGTGCTTTTCTTGTAAGTTTTCTTCATGTAAAACAGTTGTTGTAACCTTTGACCCTATCCAGTCCTCTATGTGTGTGTGCTTGATTTATTTCAATTCCATTCTCTTTGACTGTGTTGCCCATATACACAGGGGCGCCTGAACTCCCTCTACATGTTGCTGTAGTGTACCATGTAATTGTGTAAGGGAGAGGAAGATCAGGGAATATGGCAAAGTATGCAGCAAAACGTTCAAGGGCATTGGTCTTTGCACAAATTTCATATAATGACCGTACAAGATTAAAATTAGTTTTCTCCTGGACAGATCTACATCTCATTTCTCTATCCATGACTTTTCCAAAACTTATTTTCTTCGCTACACCATGAGGATGGGAGATTACAATTGCCCACGCTGTTGAAGCTTGACGTATGTGGTGAGGGATGTGCTGCCAGGCAAATTGTCGCCGCATATCCATATTCTCTACTAGTTTTATCAAATCCTCACAGTGTACATAACAGCTGAACATAGAGTAGTCCATTTTGCGATTGGTTAAATGCAGATGATAACCAAGCTCTCGCACAACAGAATCACGTCTGTCATCATCATTGTAAAAGAACTCTACTTTTGTCATGGATGCCTCATTAGTATTTGTGACGACATGTCTGTTGGTGATGATGCCTATACCCCCATAGAGAACATGGTTTCTACCATGGGTGTTTCTGTACTGGCAATGGACTTGGTCACAAGGGATTGTTGAGCCAAGCTCACTAGAGATGATAAGAGCTCGACCAGTGGCTGTATTATTTCTAAGCAGCCTTACGACCAATGGACAACAGTTTCGCAACCAGACAGAAACTGTTGGGTGGCGTATTTCCTCAGGTAACTTGTTTGTGACAAAGTCGTCTACAGGAATAAAATCGTCATGTTGGTGATTTTTCTCACACAATGGTGAAGCAACATCAAGGTCACTGCCAGGCTGGGACTCGCAGTTCTCTATGTCCAAAATATCGCCTGTGGAAAAATTAAAGTCCATTTATTTTATTTGATAATCTTTGACAAGACTTGATTATTATGGAATAAATAAGTGAATGAGAGAACAAGCTAGGATGTACTGCGTTGAGTTATCATCAGATTGTAATAAAAGACCAACTAGTAACTCATGAAATGATTCAAAAGCAATTGATACTGCTTAAGAGTGATTAGATCCTAAGAGTAAGAGAGAGAGTAAGATTAAGGAAGAGTAGAATCGCTGTAAATGAGGAGAGAGAATAGAATTAAGGAAGAGCAGAATTGTAAGTGTGGAGAGAGTAAGACTTAAGGAAGAGTAGAATCTTTGTGAATAAGGAGAGAGAATATTATTAAGGAAGAGCAGAATTGTTGTAATGAGAGAGTAGGATCAAGGAAATGCAAAATATAATAATTATGGTCTACAAATAACTCCTCACTACACTACTCTACATAGTTTCAGAAGTTATCAAATTGTTATTGTATAAATCTTCAAATTTAATTTTATAAATATTGTGAAAGTATTCTTGAAAAACTGGCAAAGAAAGCAATTAGGCCAAAATCTACCTGGTAAAAGGGCATCATCATCACTGTCCCATCCTGTGATGAATACTGTGTCTAGGCCCCATAGACTTCCACTATTAGGCGTTAGAGAAAGCCCACATGTGCAAACTACCAAAAGCTTTTGACATCTGGGACATATCTGAGTGGATGCTAGGCTTACATGGCTTGGTGTAAGGGATGCAAGGTAGTCACCTGCAGCACCTCCATTCATCTCAGCCATTTAACCTGTTTATATAGCCAGGAAAGTAAGAGGATTACATATTAAACATGTATATATTTGCACAAAACTTGTTTAGAATGTTGATATCACAATGGATGTCCGTTCTTAATTTTTTGCAACTTGACTTTAAAAACTCTGCATTCCATTTTTAATTGAATATTTGTTTTGAATTTTTTAAATCACAACACAAGTGTAAGGTAATTGGCGATGGTAAAAACTTAAAGTAATGCTCTAGAGCTGTGATCCAATTAGGTTTATAAATGTTAATAATCAGAATACAAATGAAAATGTTTTAGGCATTATTTCTGGCAAAGTCCATTACCTCACTAGTCTAGCACTTTGGGTTAACCCTATCCCTAAGTAAGTATAGGAAGAAATTAGGTAGCAGCAGGGTATAAATATCTACTGATAGGATTAACAGCTCTTACAATGAAGTATGTAATCCACACCCTTTCATTCAATCAAAAAGCCTATTTTGACAGCTATAAATATTACAACAACAACAAAAAAAAAAGCTTAATTAACACAAATTTTCTAAATAGAAAATATTTGCTGACCTCTGATGGAACAAAGTTACATTAATGCTTAAAGGCAATTGGTTAACTGACTGGCATCTCAAAGCTTATGCAGATTTGCCAACCCCTCTAAATGAAAATGCGTATTTCAATACCCCAGTTTTTGCTTATTTTTTTTACAAGAGTGCTTATTCTTCACCTTTTCAAGAAAGGAGACACGCAAGGTGTCCCAATATTTTTCATCATATACACACGAACTACAAAAAAAGCAAAGAAAAAAAACGAAAGGCTTGTAGATCTAGAAGCAATCCATAATGTTGGGAGTGCAGTGCAGAAAAAAGATCCAAACCCTAGATAGATCTATCAATTTATTCTCAGCCATCTTGGGCCTTAGAATAAGGTAACACAGGTTGGAAGCATTCTAGTCTAGTACATCAGAGGCCCGTATCACGGAAGAAAAAATGCATTTTTTGTTTGTTTGTCTGCAGGAAAATACACAATATTGCATACTGATTGGCAAATCTGCTACTAATGGCCATCTATGCAATTTTCCCAAACAGATCAAAAGCCACTTATGTCAATCAATTATTGGACTGCAATAAGCTAATGTTTATTTAATGTGCGTTTATATTTGGAACAATGGACAAAAGTGTGTGAGAGAGACCTGCGGAATAATCATTATAAAAACCTGGCAGTCCAAAACTTAACAGAAAGAAGAAAACCAGGCATGACAATGGTGCAAATTTAGATACTCGATATAAGGCACGCCAACAACCAATCTGTACCTCCATTAAAAATAGGTAACACTGAAAGGCCTGTTTGAATAAGAAATTATGAACCTAAGTTTGCAGTTTGTTGACTTAGGTTGCATATGAAGTATTTGTAGGCCAAGCCTATTCTAAGTCATAGGGGCCAATGATAATGACATTAGGGCATCTTCCTCAGCAACTTTCCATCTTTTTTACCTTCATAGAAATTTTAGAGAATAAAAGCTACCTCAAAAGCAATTTTCAGCCAATTTCCAAACAAACTGATCTTACCAACAATTTAATAAATTAAAAATCTAGCTTTTTCAAAAAACTAATCAAGGGTCAAATTTTTCTAACTTAAGGCAAGATATTTCTAACTATGCTTACATGAAAAGAACAATCTGAGGATGCTAGAGTACTTGCCATATCATAGTGTAACTACTATAGCATGTGAAAACGAACACTCATTATAATTATATCAAAAGTTTTTGCTTATTCGGATCTAGTAACTCAGCCTCCTGAGTCCAAAGGTATAACTGAGATGAATTGTTTTTTTAACTCTTTAACCAGTTATTTTTTTACTCATTTTTTGGGGGGTTTTTCTCCCTTGTCAACAAGGGTGTATTTTTAAAATGCCCATAAATCACTCAATTTTTGTTTCAGCTTATTGTCCAGTACACCAAATGAAAGGGAAAAGAACAGAGTAAACTGTGAAAGCAAAATTATATTAACTTTTTCTCGTAATGCTGTGTTATTGTGTGAGTGCAAAAAGTGGTTAAAAGCGGTCATGTACGGTGAGAGCGTTTTTGACTGGATAAGCGGTTGGTTTGAGAAACGCTCTGAGCGTTTCTGACTGGTTAAAGAGTTAAAAAGTAAAAGGCTAACTTTGTTTCCAAGGATAATTGAAATTATTTTTTTTTTTGCTTAAAAATTAACAGGCTAACTTTGTATCCATTCCATGATCAAAAGATAACATGTCACTTTCAAAACAAAAATAGTATAACTACATCTTCCTGAGATAGAAAAATGAAGGGCTTAGACCCTTGTCATCAAGTTCTTGAAATCTGTTGAACATACAGGACAAACTTTTTTAGAAAAAAAAAATGTAAAACATGTTCCTGGTAGATAGAGGATTTCTCATGAGCTTGGAAAAAACAAAGTCTAGCCTTAAAAGAACAGCCAACCTAGATTTAATTCCAGTCACATTCCATTTATTTTCTGTCTTTGGAACTAATTTCACTTAAATAAGACAAATAGTTTATACACTTAAATGCATTTAAAGCTCTGTGAAAACGTTTTTAAATCTAATTCTGGATATGAACATGCCATGCAGTCTAGAACTATTTGTACCAACCCAGATCTCTAGTTTCTAGGCAGCATAGCAAGCTCATTAGCTGAATGGGGGGGGAGGGTTGCTAAAAATTGATTAGGTTTCTCAGCTTCATCTCAATCCGGATCTCAACCATGGCGCTTTTTAATATGAAGAAAATTCTACTCAGTCAATAATGTCATCATTTTTCCTTTGTAATAGAAAAGGTATCCAAATTAGTTTCAAGACATCATTATTTTTAAAAAAATATTTAAGAAGCACATATTAATTCATAAACAAACATGATGAAGGGGCATTAAAAAAAAAAATTAAAAATACAACATACTTAGCCCACTCTACAGTAAATAGTCTGGATCTATCAATAGAGCAAAAGGGCTCAAAGAGGCATTAGAACAGAATAGTAAAAAAGTGTATTGGGATTTATTTTTTATTATTTTTTTTATATGATTTCTCTTTCAAGATCCATACCGTACCCAAATGTTAGACTTATTTGGCTACTAATTATTAGGCCCAACCTGAATGTATCCTGGTCATCAAAGTCAGTGTAACTGATCTGAGTTCTGTGTTACATCCAGCAAGTGTGTTGATCTACTCTGGAGATCTAAATTTTCGAATACGTCTCTTGAACAAAAATGTCTATTTAAATTCTGTTTTTAAAAAAATACTAGATCTATTCAGAAGGCCCACTCGTTCTGGCGAGGATTGCGAGGTCCAATGTTACTGTCTAATCTTCAGGCTTAGGTTGCGAATCATTTCCGCTACGCTATTTTAAGCATCAGTGGCCTCGGAAAGTCGCTATTATTGGAATATGGAAATACCCGATATGAGCGAGTTTAGTTTTTTTTTAGTTCAGTAGTTCACAGGTTCACGCATCACCGAACTGTCACTGTAGTTGAAGGCAGTTGATACGCGAGAGTAAAGTGCCACAAGGCATAATTTTAATTAACGTCTACTAAGTCCTGGTTAAATTTTTTTGTGGAGACTAAAAGAAGTTTACAGCGTGTGGTTTACCGTAGTACCAGTAGTTAACCTATTTAAGTACATAAAATTATGGAATTCTAACCACGATACGGAACCGAGTGGAAATCTGATAGGGATATTATGCGAGTAAAGGAAACGAGACAACTGTACCCAATTATATTTGAGTGGAATTGGGTCTTACTCGGTAGCGATGACTCATTTTTTCTGTGTTACGCTCACTAGTATGTGATAATCTACCTTTATTAGCTACCAACAAAATGAAGAGGTCGCGGGCGCAAAAATTGTGGAGATGTCGTGTGAAAGTAACACTGTTTCAATCTACATTATTATAACTTGATCCACGATGTCTTCGTTTCATCGGTGTGGTGAAGATAGATCTACATCTAGAAGTTGTTGTGCCTGTCCCAAGATTATCCGTAGGCTAACTATCTATTTGTCTCTATGCAGCCAAGCAAAATACTATTCACCCCCCCCCCCCCCCCCNNNNAGCAGCAACAGTATTCAGCAGCAGCTATAATAGTAGTAGTATTAGTAGTAATTTTATTTGTAACAGTTGAAGTGGTTAGTTGTTGTTCTTGTGACTTTTGATAATTGTAGGCCTAACTGTCTGCATATAATGTATGCCTCCAGCCTAGATCAAAGATAATGTGATCACTTTTATTTAATAAGCAAGCTTTAGTTCACCAAAAGAAAAAAAAAAGTGTAGTGGCATCTTGCAATATCAAAGAGTTGTCAAGTTTTTATTATATATTATTTGAGTGTGTGTGTGTGTGTTTTCGGTAAACTGTTGGTTTTGTTTTTTGTCAAATTAATTCATTCCTTATAAATCAATTCTAATTAATGAGATCTACACTTGAAATCTAATCTGAAAATATTTAAACAACAAGAGATGCCACAGCATCCTTTCGCCCTAACATATATTTTATTGAAATTCAAAAATATGAATTCTACCAATGTGGCAGGACAAAAAGATTTTTTTTCAATTAGATAAAAGCATTTCTATTTTTTTTTTTTTTTTAGCATCTCTATTTACTTATAATATATTTATATATTATACGTTATGATTGGACCATAGTTTTCAAAGTAATTCATTGGTTTTTTTAACAAGTTTCTACCTTTTTTTTAAATTGTTATTAATCTAGCATCTTTTCTCTATCTTCAGCAAACACTGAATTTCCACTCACCTGATGACCATGTTAGCCCCAAGCGTACAGCCATCTTTGCGAGCCATGACTTGCATGAGTGCACCATGTATTACCCAATGCGTTCCATCCGCACACATCAGTTTCATCTGATCCACAATCTCCACTTTAGAATGCCTTTTATGATCGACCAGGACTTTTTTGTATCACCAACCTTCCAAGATCTTCTAAACCGCACACGTTTGGGGCTGCCTTTGCACTGGTACAAGACTCTCAAAGAATATTACTACCGGCCTCAGTGGGAGCTCTATGACATTAGGTCTGATCCTAGAGAAGAAGTGAACCTAGCTGGGAAGCAACAATTTGTAGAAATATTCAAAAGTCTCAGAATACAGCTGAATTTCTGGCAGAACATCACGGCTGATCCATGGATTTGTGCTCCTGGTGGTGTATTGGAATATCAAGGCAAGCACAAGGCTCACCCAGTGTGTTTGTCTTTAGAAAACGGTTTGAAGAATGAGCTCTAAATGTCTTGTCACTATTTTTGTTTTTGTTTTTTGGGTTTTTTTTTTCTTTAAAGTTGGTTTACGTTATATATATTTGAATGACAACTTGTTGCTGTGCAGTGTCACTTCTGGTGTTCAACAGGTTTCCAGGCATTGAGCCATGAATGCTTTTCTCTGTCTAAAAACTAGCTCAGAGATTAAGCTCATCTTTTCAAATACGGTTTGTAAAATAGTGGGGCCTGTTGTGATTCACCTTGAGACCCCTGAAGCCAGATTTAGAAACATGTTTTAGAACGCAGTGGGCCTGTTTTTATTGCTTAATAATAAATTTGATGTTTTGCAACAGTAGTATTGAAAATAAAACCAGCCTGAATATTAAGCAACCGTATATCTAGCCCGAAACTAAAGCCTTTTATATATTTATTTATACATCACGGAAAACTTAGAAGAAAAAAAGCAGTGGACATTAACGAATCAATCTGTCCAATTAAAGTTCTAAAATGGTATGCTTTTAATTTTCTATCTCCTCTTTTTTATATAGACCTAACAGTAACTACAAAATAACCTTGACAGGGCAATAGTGGCTATCTTGACTATTAAAAATAATCTTGAAAAAAAAGTAATCTTGTGCAACAACGCAATAATCTTCGATATAAGGCATTTGTCAAGGTCTTTAATCAGTGTACTTAAAGATGATGTACATCTGATAAAGCATTACAATTAAAAAAAAAAAAATGCTATGTAATGCCTCATAGAGCCCAAGAAGTTATTCTTTGTTTCAGGTCTCTGCCTCAATAAGTACATACATATGTAAACATTTTACCCCATAATATTAATAGATTGAAGCCGTTTTTTTTTTTTTTCCAATGTCATTGCAAAAGATATTATAAAATTCATGCAGTATATGGGAAAACATGAGTATGTTATAGGTTTGGTAAAGGTGATGGTCAGTTTAATCTGAAATACTCAGTTAAGATATTATTTGAAAATAATCATGCACATCTACTCATCTAGTCAAAATTATGTTTGCATTTTTTTACTAAAATCAGATTTGTCATGATGTTTTTTGTTTTGTATGTGTTCTATTTTTTAGTTAAATGTTCACCTGTATTATTATTATTATTTTTTTTAATTTTGTTTGTGTTCTCTAGTTTTTATTTGGTTTGTTACATTCTTACTGAAATTGTCATTTACTAAGTTGGCTTTCATTCTTAAGAATATTGATTTTATTTGTTTCATTTTTGTTGCTTTTCTTGTTGGTTTTTGTCGATTTTGTTAATTGAAAAGGATATAGTGCAATGGCACCCTCTGACCAGGATTTTAGTGTAGACTCTTGGGTTTAAAAGTCTTTGTGGGTTTGAAAGATTATAATGATTATTTTAATAATTGTTTATACCTGTTATGGCTGCAGCTTTTTTAAGCCCTTTTTTTTTTTTCATCATTCCTAATTTAAAATGGTGGGAAATCATGATGGTGCTATCTGTTGTTTTTGCCTCTTTTAAAATGAAATCCATTGAACCATATATAGCTTTAACTTGCATATTACTTTCATTCCACTTTTGCACTGCCTATGTATTACTGGGAGGGCAGCGGTGGCTCATCTGGTTGGGCAGTTGGCTACCAAGTCGGAGGTCCGAGGTTCGAATCCCAGTCCCGGCCAAGTCAATTTTCCATTGCTCCTCTCTGTCCGCCCTGCACTAAATGGGTAGCTAGGTCTCTTAAGATCCGGCGAAAGTAAAGGCGGCGAGGAAAGCAATAGCAAACCACCTCATATTGCCGTATGCCAAGAACAGTCAGGACCCTACTCCTGGTTTCCCGATGCTTGGACTAAGCGTGGGACCCACGTTATATTTTTTATGTATTACTTGAAATTATGTGAATTAACTAATAGACCATTTATCATAGTTCAGTGCTTCTCCTTGAAGCAACAAAAGTTTTCAGTGAACTATTTCTTATCACTATTGGTGTTAATTTTTTTCCTGACATTTATTATCAAGTTTAATGATGTAGTCATAATTATAATAGTATTATTCATAATTGATGGCATTTCGTTTTTGTTAAATGCATAATTATATGAATACGAATGTAAAATTTGAACAGTATTAAATTTAAATGCACGAGGGCTGAAGTAGATTCAAAGCATCGTTTATAAATTTATAACAGAGGTATGCAATCCATATACAAGCATTTTGTTTTACATAACAGGTTCTTCTTTATTTTTACATTTTACATCCTTTAAATTTATTTTGCTACTGTGGGCAATAAAATGAACTCTCTACAGTTAGTTTTGTTTATTACTTTTTGATAGATATTTATTAGAAAAGAAATATATTTTGAGATCGTTGCTAGAAATTATTGAATGATTAACTAATTGATTGACTGCTTGGATTTGTTGTAGCGCTATAAGAAGTAATTTCAGAGAGAAGAGATAAAACTGTGTGAGTAAAGTATGTAGACATGTTTTTTTTGTGTGATCCGTGATTGAGATAAACTTAGTTGCAATCATATGGCTTAGTAAATTTAGTAAAACATTATTTCGGTCAGCCATGAAACGCGCTCAGGCCCATCACCGAAACTAAAATGAACTGCCCAAAATTTTTTGCTCCCATACATTCTAGGTTACTTCCCGTGATAATTTTTAAGCAACCAGTCTTTCTTAGATCCAGGTTCTATATGCCAAGACCACACTTCTTTCAGCGGCGTGGCTTTGGCCTTTGTTGGGCACTGTCTTGGTCAGCATCACGCTTCTTTTCTGTCAAGATCACTATTAATTGCAGATTCTCATCCCCCCTTCATTACCCCAAACACGTTAAAAATACTGGTTTTCTCTGAACATGAATCATAAAGAGCAAGCGTCAGGGAACGTAAAAAAAAAAAAAAATGCACTAATCCA
>BLXT01006392.1:2309213-2325444 GCA_019648995.1 Plakobranchus ocellatus | reverse complement strand
AAAAAGTTCCAAAAAAAGGTGTAAGATTATATTTGAACAGCCCCCAACAACAACTGTAGGTCTAAGGTTAACTGAGAATAGGTTTGAGTGAAGGAAAATAATCACCAATGTCTGTTCCAGGCACCTAAAAAAGAAGAAGAATCCATGGTGTTTTACATGTCGTCAATCTATATAATATTTTACTCTGATGGAACCTATATATATATCGACGAAAATCAGACGACTTTTAAAAAAAGGAACAACAGAAAAAAAAAAGATTGACGATATTTAAAACACCATGGATTTTTCTTCTTTTTTAGATGCCTGGTCTGAAACAGACATTGTAGGCCTAACTAATTTACTCTGTGAGTAACGTTTAGTTTTCTATATAATTTTTAGTTGGTAACTGTATTGTTTCTCTTATGAAAAAATGTAATGAATTAGCTGTCGTAGCAGTGAATGATGTGCTACATATTTGTAGTAAAATTCAATTATTTATTTATTTTATTTTAAGATGCATAACCTGGACGTTCATTATTTTCTATGACGAACAAAATAAGCTGAAGCCGAAGAAAACCGACGTATATCGCATTCTCGCAAAATACCACACGAAACGTGACGCCTGTTGCTATGAGAAACTTTAGACGCCATAGCCGTACCGTGCAAGCACAGCAACAGGTAAGAGCGATAAATGTTCCCCTTCTTCTTTTTTTTTTTTTTTGCTGCAGAGGCACGAAAGTGTTCAAAACTGCAGACATCTATTTTTTATTTATTTTTATATTTGCAAAATATTTTTATTTCTTTTGCATAAATTAACCACACAAATAGATCTAGATCTAGATCTTGTAGATGACACTTCAGTCTAGGTCCTATCAAACTATCCTGACTTTGGATTGTAGATGTTTAATATGAAGCGCAGAACACTTTACAAAATGAAAACGTTTTTTAGGCAGTTTCGCACAAGGCCGACCTTATTTTCCCAACGCTTGAATAAATAGAGCCTGACCTTATTTTCCCGAACGCTTTATTTCATAAAGAATGAATGATAGAAAAGAGAGTTCAATAAGTAAGATTGACTGTGGGACTGTGGGTCAAAAGGGATAGGTTTACAGATAGATTGAGATAATATGAGACAATAATTGAGACAACAGATAAAAAAGATTAACACACAAGATAATTCATTGATCGTAGATAGTGACAGTTAAAACACATGAAAAAATTGTGTCATGGAGATCCGTGCTTCTAATTCTACCTTCAACTTCTACCAACGAAATGAAGAGGTTGCAAGCATAATATTGTTATATATTGTGTGAAAGCAACACAATTTACATTATAACTTAGTCTACATCCTCTTCATTTCATCAGTAATTTGTGAAGACAGAATAAAAACAACAACACTGGCATACTTGAACTCATACTCAACTGTGATGTTAGATCTAGAAGATCTTTAAGGTCCCCTTAAAGTAAGTAGTGCCCACATCTGAATTTTGTCGATCTTAGTTCTCTGCTTTCATGAAAATAAGGCCTGGACCTATTTCCCGAAAGCTCGGACAAATATAGTCTGACCTTATTTTCCCAAATAGAGCAGACTTTCAGATGAAAGTAGGTCTTTATGTGCTACATACAGAGGCAAATTCAACTTGTTGTCTAAGTCCCTATGATTCCTCATAAGGCCAATGCATGAACGGCTTAGCAAGGTTTCCTCCCTTCTATTGCTCATGTGACCAGCATGGCCTTTGGTCACTCCTATGAAGTGTGAAGTGAAAGAAAAAGAACATAAAATTTAAAAAAAAGCAACAGACAAGGATTACATATCCATTCTAAATTATCGGAATTGTCTAGACCTGTCATCCCAATGCATTCGAAATGAAATCAAAAGTATGCGAGAAAATAAGGATTGTACCTATTTTCCTGAGTGTTCGGGGAAATAGTCACTTAGGAAAAAATAATTCCTGAGGTTTAACCATAGACCTGAACCGTGAGATCTTGATCCAAATTAGACCAACATCTACTATCGCTGGAAAGCCTCGATTACTGGTGCCACTGCTGTCACTATGACATAGCTACCACCACGACCACTATTACAACTACATCTGCTGTTGCAACTGTTACTAGATCTACAACTGGAAGTATTAGCCTCTCTTATTACCACTACAATTACTGTGCTCTTATTTTTGCCACAAAGTACTATAATCTATTTATCTGCAATCTACTACTTAACTAGGCCTAAAAGGTTGTACGTCCTACGCATTATAAAATTTAGGATCTAAAATGCTCATATCGCAGCTCAGAGAAACGTTAGGAATTACAAACTTGTGTGTGTGGCTCAAGCTTAATATTATTTTGATTTAAACTGAAATCCAGTGCATTAAAGTCAAGGGTGATAAATTCAGCATTTTGTTAGCTCCAAGAAGGTTTTAATGAGGCTAAAGAGGAAAGCAAACTAATGGGATTTCTGCAGCCTTGTTGAGCTCTCACTTTTTCTGAGCTCATTGTAATATTTTGAAAATAATTATTTTATTTTGGTAAAAGAGACTTGAACTGCTTTTCTTATAAAGTCTTTGTGATTTCATGTTTATGTAACATGTATCTTAATTTTTGCTTAATTTTTAATTTGTTGAGTCACATTCTGTGGGTCATCACATCTATTCTTGTTAGTAATTTAAATCAATATTTGTTAATATAAATAATATATTCAACACTCACAATCTGTAATGTGATGGTGTGACATATAATCTGACAAGCAATGCTATTTGCCATGCTTACAAAAAGCATATTTTACCATACAAGGTATAGATAATCTAGAGTTAATGACATGTGCCAATTTCATTTTGAATGTATGTTAAGAACAATGTCCTATCAACGAACTATAAACTCATCAGAGCCCAACTTTAAGAGTCTGCACAGTGCAATAAATTCAGACGTTTCCAAAAAATCCTTGTGCACTCATTTTCTTATTTAATAGTAGGAAAACAAAAAGTAGAAAAGAAAAAAAAATGATTTAATACTAACACAAAAACAAAAAACAAACAAAAAAAAATCCACATACGAGCAAAATGAGGAACTTACACCTCATTGATTGTATGATATCATCCAAGACTTGCATTAGCCAATTATTTCTGTTTTCTTAAAAAGGCACTTTCATAAGCTCAGTTTTTGAGGAAGTTGCTTAGTGGACCATTTCTTTTCTTTCTATAAAGCTATTTCTCCTTCAACCTGTTTTCTAATGTTTACTTCTCATGCACTATGGTGGGAAAAAAACAAAAAAAGAAACAGTTTATGAATCATTATTGAACTTGCTTCAGTTTTAGTGAAAGAACTTTTTTTTATTTCTTAATGGAAATTTTTTTCCCAAAATTTTTATATTGCATGGTACTTCTTTCTCTTTATAGTAAAGCACTTATTGGGAATGCCAACTGAATTTATGATGATTATAATGTATAAATTAATATAAATAAGACAGATACCACTGCACATTTTACATCATAAGCAGCTCAGATCTATTTTAATTTGACAAGTGCAAGCTTTGGAATAAATTTATTGTATGCTTTTTTTTCTGTCACCAATATTTGCACTTACTATGCATATAATATATAGAGTAAGTAACCATCATGTTTTAAAAAATAAACTTATTTAAACTTAAATCTTTTTCAGATTTTATGCAGGGTTTGTAGTTAGACGATCAAGATGGAAATTGTTTACGTTTACACAAAGAAAAGGTCTGAGTTTGGCCGACAATGCAACTTCTCAGATCGTGCTGCAGAGCTCCACGTAGACATTGCGCCAGATGATAGTGCACTTGAGGACTTTATTGAACGAGATCCAGTTGATATTGGCATACAGTGTGTGCAGGAAATGTCAGAACATGATGTAAGAGAAATATAAGAAGTGCACCAAATATTATTTTTCTCTTCAAGTACAACAAATTTGTAAAGTTTATAGTTTCATTTTGTAAGATAAAGATCATCCTGATAATGATTTTGATAAGGATGATGATGATGATATTGATGACAAGGACAATGTCATATTGATAATGATAATAATAATAATAGTAATAACTTTGGATTTTATATTTGTGATAGAAAGAAAAATGATAGTGTGTCGCCTTTATATTTGATGAGGGAAAGAAAAATGAATATTAAGGCAGAAATATCTCTGATGATAATATTATTATAGCATCAGGGATGTAATTCAAACATTTACTGGCAGTGACATATTTCAAGGAACACCTGTGAAGCATACTTGGAACCTATAAGAAATAACTCTGTAAAAATACAGAATCTATTTTTTTCTGTCCTCACCTATCTTACTAAATGCCTTTGAAAACTATATATATAGGCCAACACAGAAAGATTTGAAACAGGAGCTCGCGGCATAAATCACACAGAAGGAGGCTGGCCAAAAGATATCAACCCCAATGAAGTTGAACAGGTTACCAGGTACAGGAAAAAGGTGGAGAAAGATGAGATGTACATTAGTGCTGTGCTTCAGCTTGGAACGGTAATCTTTTTCTTTTTATTCTTTATTTTTCAATGCTAATGTAATTTATTTCGCCTGGACACAAATGTCTCTTTTATTTACTAAAGACTGTTGTAGCAAAATATTTACAGACTAAAATCTACCATTTTGTCTCTTTTATTTACTAAATACTGTTGTAGCAAAATATTTACAGACTAAAATCTACCATTTTGAAGTAAAAATAATCCTCAGCCACCAGAAAGTAAAAGAGGTATAAGGAGAGAAAATTGTCCTGAAAGCAGTTCAAATGAGTCACATGATGCATTTTAATTATTCAATCCAATGACATCAAACTCCTGTCTGTGAATTTGGCAAGGGGTGAAATTTAAACATATGAGAAGGGTAATTTGAATCTTTTCTTTTAAACTAATAAAAAAAAGAAATTATTTTTTTGAAATTGTTTCCTCTTTTGGTATTTGGAATACCTTACTGATCTCAAGACAATTCATTCATGACTTTAAAGTTTAACTACAAAAATAAAAAGCTAGAGCAAATATGGCGTAAGTTTAATTGCTTTGAATTGATTTGTCTTTCTGTTCATGAGAGAAAAAATACTTATTTTGTGATCTTGGTGATTCCCTATAAAAAACCTAGTTTAAAACGTTAAATAAAAAGTAAAAAAAGGCAACAAAGAAATGTATGTTTAAGTGCTCATTTACTGAAATTTGTCGAAACTTAATTGATTACTTTCAGTCAATGGAGCACTGTATCAAACAAAACAACGCCATTGATATCTATGAAGAATATTTTGAGGACGTAGATGCTGAAACCATTGATGAAGCAGCTTCAGCCAAAACAATCAATGTTTTCAGGTACTTTTTCAACATTTTTTAGGATTCTTACATGCAGGAACACTTTTTAGAACAACTTTACTAATGAATGGTTACTTAAATGCTGTAAATACTAAATACTTTGGGTACAAAAGTAATAGTCAAAATATGTTGTTGTTTTTTTTTTTAATTTTTAAAGGACAAATTTAAGAATAATTTGAATTGTTTAACATTTCAAAACACTCAAGGTGAGAGTAACTTTCAAGCTTATTGTAGGATTTAAATTTTCAACAGA
Source organism: Plakobranchus ocellatus (assembly GCA_019648995.1). NCBI lineage: Eukaryota > Metazoa > Mollusca > Gastropoda > Plakobranchidae > Plakobranchus > Plakobranchus ocellatus. The sequence goes on along the minus strand of BLXT01006392.1, from coordinate 2,319,882 downwards.
GTATTTCGTAGCAAATTGGAATAAAAATCTTCAGTCAAATTAATCAAATACAATTTTTAGGGATCCAAATGAGATAAAGAGAACAGCCACACACATATCTTGGTTTCCTGATGGTCCACGAAAGCTAGCCGTCGCATATTGCAACCTCCAGTTCCAGAGCACATCACCAGACACAAGCATGGACTCATACATATGGGATGTTGGTGAGCTTCCTATGATTATTTATTTTGTAGGAATAATTGGATTGAGAAGTTCTGAACATGAATTTGTCTCTGTTTTTGGAGGCTGCTTGGAGTACTTAAAGCACAGCATGTTAACGTAAAAAAAATAAAGAAACATTAGAGCAAACTTTCTAGCCTTTTTTTTTTCAAAAGGTGTTGACAAATCAAATATTAAGTCTGTAATATGTAATCTCCTAACCCTGCCACCCCCTTTTCAGAAAATCCAAACAAACCAGAGATGACCCTAAAGCCAGTTTCTCCCCTTGTGTGCCTTGAATACAACCCAAAAGATTCACACATACTGCTTGGAGGCTGCTACAATGGACAGATTGGTATACCAAGATGCCTTTTAGATTTTGTTTTCCATTACATTTAATATTAATGCACCTGCAATTTTAAGCATTTTGTCTTTGTTTGAGTATTTTTTACCAAACATATTTAATTAATTCAAAAAACATTGCAGGTATATTTCTTACTCCACCCTTCCCTTGCCATCCTCTGAACAGAAAAAATAATTTCTTTGCAATTAATCTTAATAAATATCACGTAAACGTAAAACTAGTTAGAAAAACAAAGCAGGAAAGAAAAAAAAGTGAACACTTAGATCAAGAAAATGATGTTGTAACATACCAAACTGATTGTTAAATGCTATTTGATGTTTCCAGCCTACTGGGACACCAGGAAAGGTTCTCAACCTGTGGAACTAACACCTATTGAACAATCACACAGAGACCCAGCCTACAAGACTGTGTGGATTCAGTCCAAAACTGGTACTGAGTGTTTCTCTACCTCTACAGATGGCCAGGTATAATTTTAAGAATTTTTGCTTCATATATCATCTTTATCACAATTTTGCTAAAACTTACATGTTGAATAGTCTTAAAAGTGTTGCCCCCAAAAATAGGTGCTTTGGGTTAAGTTGTATAATTTTTGCATGTTTACATGCAAGTAATCTCTTTTCTTTTAGCGTGATCTTGTATCATATTTGATTTTTAATATCCACAAGAAATATAGCAATTCATCACACCAATACCATAAACCCCTTCTCTGATTTCAAAGGTCTTATTTGGTGCTGACATTTTATGAAGATCACTTTTTATGGCAGTTTTGTACTAAGTGTAATACTTATATCAGCTATGTTTTAAAAGAAAAAAAAACCCACCCTTTGTCCCCTTCAAACATTTGTCTGGAGGGGAATCTGCTGCAAAATAATATAACAATCTTACTTGCTTCTTGTGTATAGCTGAGCAACTTATAGATGGTGTCAGCTGTCAAAAAGCTGACCCTAAGATTTAAGAAAAATAAAATATAACCTGTGGGATCTGTAGATTCTCTAAGAGTATGATATTCAAAAATAGCTTGCAATATCACCTCAATTAAATAGAGAAAGGGAGCCTGCCAAAATCTTCTTTATTCAGTACATAACTAATCACTCCATTTGTTTTGATTGTGCAAACGGATCATCCAACAAGCTAATCTCTTCATAAAAATAAAAATCCAAAATGAAACTGACTTGTTTCAGGGAAAAAATTTTAAGATTGAGCTCCAGCAAAAAAAAAAAAAATCGAATATCTTATCATGAGGATATACTTGTGGTAGCAGCAAATTATTGTACAATATCATATGGTATTTGATAACTGTCCATTATCTAGGTTTTGTGGTGGGACATCAGAAAGATGGGAGAGCCAACAGACAAAATGTACTTGGATAAAAAACAAGAATTTGCCAATGCTCAAGGAGCATACTGTTTGGAATATGAACCTACCATGGTAAGTCAAAGAAAGTTTTTACAACATGCAGTAGCCTCGCAAAATGCCATGATTAAAGAGACCTTTCATTCCTGTGGCAAAAAAAAGGGTTTTGTTTATAATAAATGCCTGAAGTTAAGGGAAAATCCTGAATCTTAATACGGTCATTTTGTTGGTGTCCAATGAGTCCAAAAATTTGGTCATTTACTACTAAAATCCAGTTTTCTTTTCATTAAGTGGAGCTTTGATGACTCAGGAGCTAGCAAACTAGTCTTGAAACCTGCCGCAGGTTTTAGCCAGCCACTGATGCCTGCCTGAAAAGCGCTTTAGTTCACCTAGTAATTGATAGGCTGTTTAGCACAAATAAACAACTTTTGCAACTCGTGTCCATTTAATTTATACCAATTAATTTTCTGTGCCTTTTTTTTCCATTTCATTTTCAGGGATATTCCTCTCTAAATTCAGATTATATAAAAAAAATAATTCCTTTTCAACTGTCTAAATGTAAACTCACATTTTAAAACTTAAAATGCCTACTCTTTTTTTTCTTTTCAGCCAACAAAATTCATGACAGGTACAGAGCAAGGCAACATTATATCCTGTAACAGAAAAGCAAAGACTCCTCTAGACAAAATCGCAGCAACATTTACTGGTCACATAGGTCCTGTGTATGCCTTACAAAGAAATCCACATTTCACAAAGAATTTCCTTAGTATTGGAGATTGGTGCGCAAGAGTAAGTTTCTTAATGCTTTTTTTTTAAATACATATTTTACTTTTTTTGGTACATTTCCTAGAAAAGTTTTATGTGGATTACTTTTTAAAAATATTACAGAAGCATTGGAATATTTTTTTACGTCTTAAAAAATGTTGGTTTTTTTCAGGCTCTATGTGTTACATTAATTATATGGATGGCATAAGATATCTCAGCTAATGAAGCTTAAAGTACAAAGGAAAAATTCAAATGGAGGACGACTAGATTTGACTATCTTTTTAAAATCTTTGTGGTTCATTTGATTTTATTATTGAAATTCATAACATCATGAGATCAAAATTTACACCTGAATGACACAGCTAAAATGATCATTTCTGAGTATTATTTGGTAGGGTATTTAATTTGATTCCATGACTTTATAAGTTGAAATGACTTTTTGTACTTGTAATTTTTTTTTACCACACTTCCCAAGCCAAGAGCATAATTAGCATTAATTTAGGATGCATTCATCAAATTTGACATTTGTATAAAAAAAAAAAGCAAGGCATCATAAACTTGGCTATAAAAAAGTACATTTGGTGATTGTAAAGTGGCTTATTAATGTTTTTTTGTTTTCCATAATAGATATGGTCTGAAGATATCAGAGAATCATCTATTATGTGGACAAAGTAAGCTAAACCTCTGTTTGTGAAAATGCTTTTCTTTGTGTATCTGATGTTTTGGCTGAATATTTGTAGCTAATAAGCTGAATCTGGTTGGTATGGCAATGCCACTTACTTTTACTAAGCTTCTATGAAAAACACAACAGTGAGCAAATGAACATAAACAATGAAAAACAACAACTCTCACCTCCCAATAATTCAGATAGCATAATGTTAAACTTTATCCTTTTGAACCGTGATGGGAAAAGCATGCTACACAACTTTAAAAAAAAAAAAAAAATTAAAAAGAGACCCTTCTTTTTTGCGCTAAATAGTGAAGAACGTAGTGGATTATTCACATAAAATATTAGTGAAAATAGGTATTTGAAATAGCTTAATTAATTTAATATGATCATTATATTTGATTATTTTTTTTTATGAAATACAAAGTACACTGTCATGCTTTTTTTTCTTCATTCAAATCAGTTAATGTGTCATATTGATGCAACTTTAATTCATGAAAGAAAGAATCATGAGAAAGAAAAACAGAAGGAAAAAAATCAACACATTTTTATTCGATTCTTAAAATGACATTTGATGTAATTCCTTAGCCTTAAATCTATGACAATTTTTTTTCTATACCAGACAATATTCCTCCTACTTAACGGATGGTTGCTGGAGCCCCATCAGACCAGCTGTTTTCTTCCTCACAAAGATGGACGGCACATTGGATGTTTGGGACATAATCTTCAAACAAAATAATCCAACACTTACATTGCAGGTAAAACAATGGTAAAATATTGAATAAAATTTCTCTTGATTAATTATTTTTGCATATTTATTGATAACCCTTTGGCTGAGGAGAAGTACTCCTTAATTTAGAGCAGTTGAATTGATCAAGAATCTAGAGTTGAACTTAGACCAGAAGTCTATCTATTCGTGAAATAAATAAATTGTCCCTTTTTTGTACATTTTTGTGGAAAGTTGTTCTATCCATATAAGCCTCCTTGAAGCTAGCCTGTCATTCCCTTCTTTAATTTCCCACTTTTCATCTTTTGGATAAAGCTTGCCAAAGATGACTAGTTGTGTTTTACTTTAAAAAATTGGATCTAGATCTTGGCTATATTATTTGATGATGTATGTGATATAACAAATAAGGAACCTTATCGTTTGGTAAAGAGAACAGCTTGGCTAATATTCCCATGCAAAAAAAAAAAAAAAAGAAGCACGGCTTTGTATTTTTCTCCTTTAAATATTGCAAATTTTATATTTTCCTTCAGAAAAACAAAAGAAAAAGAATTAAAAGAAAAGTTGAATGGAAAAAAATATTTTCATAAATTTGCATTGTGGCATGTATATAATTTTATTAGACTAAAAATATCTCGTTTTGCTCTGTACAATCAGGTCTGTGATGTACCATTATACAGTCTGCGTGTTCAAGAGCAGGGCAAGTTGGTGGCAGCAGGATCTCAGGATGGAACTACTACTCTCCTGGAGTTATCGGAAGGCCTTTACAGCATGGCTAGGAATGAGAAAAATCTTGTTACTGCTGTAAGTGATGGGCTAAAGAGAGAAAGAAAAGGAAAAAAAAAGAGGAGGGAAAGGGGGGGGGGGGGGGGTTGGAGGACAGAGAGAAAGGGAGGAAGGACACAAAGAGAGAATTTCAACACATAAATTTCCAAAAATATAGGTAGTATAAATGATTAATGGTAACTGAAATTTGTCCAACCATGTACAAAACATTTTTCTATGGTAATAAATGATACGCTACAAAAAGATGGAAATTTCAGGTCATAACAAAGAGAAACAGCAATAGCAGCAGAAACAGATAACTCTTTTGTGTTTAAGGCACTTTAGATGTAAAGTTTATTTTCAAACCTTCATCAACCAGATGTTTGAACGAGAGACAAGAAGGGAGAAGATTCTTGATGCAAGACACCGAGAGATTAGGCTTAAAGAAAGAGGAAAGACAGAAGGATCAAAGGTGAGAAAATTTTGATTGATAAGCATAGGGACGTAATTGTAAATTGAGTCATAAATCTTTTTCAAGAATGAAACAGACTTACTCAATTTATTAAAAGCAAAAGAAATTTTGAGGCGCATGAATTGACTATTTGTTTTTTGTTGTTTTTTTTTTAAATGAATGATTAAAAAAAAACTTGTGTAAAAGTTAAACTTACAAATTAAAATATTGAAAATCCATTATTTACCTTAAGGAAATGATGCAATCAAAAAAATTTGAACCCTCAAAGATCACTAAACGATAAAAATATTTACTTTTATTTAATGGCATTGCAATATATATTCATTTTAAAGGGAAATATTTTTTTTTTCTTGATATAAAAAAACGGGGACATCAAGAATTTTGGCCAATTAAATTTGCCCTTGACACTTTTTGGTTTGAAATAAACCATTAAAGACATAAAGGACAAGCTTGCATTTGACAGTTTTTCTCTGTGCTATTCCTCTAGGCTGAGGGTGAAGATGGAGAGAAGCAGACTGAGGAAGAACAAGAGTATGAAGAGGAGGACCTGTATGCCAAGGCAGAGAAGGAGTTTTTCAGCATCATTGAGGCAGAGAAGAAGAAGCAACCGACGCCCAGTCAGGACTTTGGAGAGGTGGAGAAGAAGGTAAACTGCTCAGTTGATTTTTATCAGTAATTAAGTAACCATTATAGCTTTTCACAACTGGGTACTTAAGGACGTACTGGACAAAACATAACAGCTCCATGAAAATATGAATTATCTGTCAGCGATTTTTTCTCAGCACTAGATACATTTAAAAAAGAATGTTTCTGTACATATTTCTAAGGAACGCAGGAACATTTGAAATGTAAAATCTTCAGCTGTTTTCACACTTTAATATTTTTCTTAATATCCTGTTGGATATTTTCAACCAAGGGCTCATTTCCTATGGACAGGCACATATAGGTATGTTGGCAAACTTCAAATGCTGGATATGAAACAAGCAAGCATTATCCACAAGATGATTTCCCCCATAAAGTGTTTACTTGTAGTCATATCAAAGTTAACAAATTATTGAAAATTTCAGTGTAAACCTGCAATTTAAACTATCATCAGAAGATATCTATATTAATGAAGAATTTTCTCTGTGTGTGTGTATGTGAGAGAGAGAGAGACAGACAGACAGACAGACAGAGACAAAGAGAGACAGAAAGGAGAGAGAGAAAGAGAGAGAGAGAGACAGACAGAGAGAGAGAGACAGACAGACAGACAGAGGCAGGAGAGAGAAAAAGAAAAAAAAGAGAGACAGAAAGACAGACAGAGAGACAGAAAGAGAGAGAGAGAGAGAGAGAGAGAGAGAGAAAATTTTCTTAGTATTAACTCTCTCTCTCCCTGATAGGTTTTTTAATGAACTTCATTTTCTAAAAAATTTACACTATAATTCAAGTAGTGTGCACACCTTCTGTACAACAATCACTTGTGTGTTTATTTAACCTCTGATATTCTAATACTGTCTCTAAAAGTTACAGGTTTTTGTTTTTAAGTCAAACGCTATTTTCTTGTTGGTTTTTTTTTTAATAGTTAAGGAACCTGCCTTAATCATTGTTTCTTATTTTAAGAAATCTATTTGCCCGTCTTTCCATGCATAAGATGTAAAATGTACTTTTAAAGGAATGTAAACCTATTATAGGAACCACATAATTGTAAGCTGGGAGCATTATTCACTTTTTAACACTAATTTTGTTCAATATGACAAAAAATATAATAAAAGATCAAAAGAAAAAAAAATACCAAGATAAGATTTATTCACTGGCTTAGATTTCAGTCAGCTGATCATCTGTTTATAAAAGAGAAAAAAAAGAAAAGATTATATTCAAATAACTTTCATAAACCCAGGATGAAGAAATCTTTCAACTCCAAGACTTAGAAGGATCTGAACCCTTTAATGCACCACACTTGCCAAGCAGTGATAATGTTACTGTATCAGACGGTGGGATCGATCCTCTGCCACAAAGATCACTTAGGGGCTCTAGTGGAACGCAGGAGGGAGAGGATGAAAATGAAGCGCAAGAGGAGGGCCTGACTCAGCCACCACAGCAACCATCAGGAGAAGCTGAGGCACCAAATGTGGCAGAGGAATCATCCTAGAATAAGCCAGAGATTTATTTTGTCAATTATCAGGAAGATTTGTGGCCAAAGTAGTTTGTCCTTATTTACAGCCACTTTGAGAATTTCAACTGAGAATTTCTTTTGTTGCTTGTTTTGGTGCATTCTTAAACCAATTGAATTTTGCATTGATTCTGAATTGCCATTCCTTCTTTAGATGAACATTTTTTTTTTGTTTGCTTTTCAAATTAGATTTTTAAATATATTTAATAAATACAGATTTAAAAAAAAATATTTTATATATTTGGTTTTTTTTCACGTCTCTGTATCTTCATTTGCTTTAAAATGTTATCAAATATCTCTCAATATCATTTTCCAAGATTTTTTATATTTTTTAAAAGTTGCGCATTCAATGTCTCTGCTGCAATTATTATGAAGTATAAAGTTTAAAGTTTAATTCCCTTTTTTATATTAAATTCTAACCACACAACCACAATGTAAAAGTTACTTAAGAACTTCATTTCACATTTATTTGCTGAAAGTGTCAAAAAAAAAAACAAAGGCCAGCCAGTTTAATAATTTTTTGTTTCACAACAAATAACAGATGCCAAACTATATTATAAAATTCATGTCAGAATTCATTACTCATTTACAGAATGAGAAAATTGGGTGATGTAAAAATTAATCTTAGGTTATGAAATTATAGGGGATTGTATAAACTTAACTGGTTGGGTTGTTGAGTTAAGTGCGAATCTTAGAAAAAAAAAAAGAGATTGAAATTTTGGGTCCAATTTCATCCTCAATGAACTCTTTTCCTTTTCTATTTTTCAGGGTCCTGATGAAGAAAGTGAGGAGAAGACCAATGGACATGCTGTAAGTGAAAAGTATCTTTCACAGCACTTCTGTTTTTGTCTTAATCCCTCTCTTTTTCTCTCTTTCTCTCACTCTCTCTCTCTAACTCCTTCCATATCCTCTCAATCCCCCCCAACTATTTTATATTCTTATAGTCACTCTTTCTCTGTTTGTCTTTTTGATTCTGTGTGGTTTCTTTTCCTTTTTTTTTTTTTTTCATTTTACATTTCTCATTCCCTTTCAATCTACACAAGCTGCCTCACTGCTCATCAGGTTTACAATTTTCACCATCGAAAATGTATTTTACACTATTTTTTCACTATGAGGCAATCTTGCATATGTGAAATTATGGGACATGTTGTATTTCAACTCCTTTTAGAAGTGTGTATATTTAGAGGTTGAAAGAAAAATTTGATAAATATCAAACTTAAAAAAATATCACCCTTTAAACTTGTGCATTGTTCAATGAACCTTTGTCCTCTCTTTCTTTTTTTTTAGGAGACAGAAAACAAGGACTAAAGAAAAGACATCGTATTTTGTACAGAGCTTAGAAAATACCTTGTTATGTAGGAAAGACCTGTCAAAGCTGTCTGAAAGGCGCATCTTATGGTTAGATCAACACTTGCAAACAGCCTTAGAAATATTTATTTACAGTTATGTCTGAAGAGCCATTACAAAGAACAAATATTGATTTCCTTTTTTTTTTCTTTGTTGAAAACAAAATTAAAGTACAAAGTTCAATTTAGCTGTCTGAGAAACTCTTGAGTTAGTATTGGTACTTGTCTAACATGTCTAAAACCAAAAAGAAATCTATATCATATGCCATGAAGGTGCTGAGAATATTTTTTTTGTCTTCCGGATCACAGTTAAAGATATGACTAACTTTGGAACTTTGCTGTTTTGAAATGGTTCTCACCAAATAGGTATGCTGAGTAATGTGATTGAAAAAAAGGTGTGCCATCATTTGTATTTTGATATGTAAAGGTAAATGTAATAAACTTTAATATTAGAAAGAGAATAAGGGGAACCAAAGGAAAAGTTATGAAAGCTTTGAAAATCGACTGATATCTTGTACACTAAAGAGTGTAATTTCAAGACTAGTTTGAGTTGTATTATAAAGTAGAAGTGAAAAGTAACAGATATATAAGGCTACAGCTATTTTTTTTGTTGCATTGATCATCATCATCATCTGTTACATTAAAACCACCAACTGCTGCTACATTACCACAATTTTCTTTGGAAAGATAAAATATTGAAACAACAATTTCCTTGATTATTAGTTTCTTGATTACTATTGCACTCAATTCAAAACTGATTTCAGTTTTATTTTTTATCATTACCACCATCAGTATTGCTTATTTGAGAAGCTTTAGTTTTTAAACATGATGTTGTTAAATATCCAAAGAAGAAAGTGATGTATGATTAAAGGGACATAGCACAATAAACTCTGAGCTGTTTGTTCATTTAATTTGCTGATGAAAAGGTTTGAGAGCTAATAGCGCTTATTTCAATCAAAAAGCTGATAGTAAAGTGTAAGATATGATGTATTTTTTCAATCAATGTGCTGATTGAAAAATTAAAACCTGAGGATTTTTTTAAATTAAAAAGAAAACTTTTTTTCTGAAAAGTAATTGTTTTTTGTTTGTTTTTTTTTATTGTGTAAAGAAAGTTGGTGTGCACATGTAAATGTATGTTTAGTAGATTTAATTTGGTCCTCACTTTGAATTTTTTTTTTTTTTTCTCTTTTTTTTAAATTTCTCCAAGATCATTTTTATGTTTTCAGTCCATAAAAGTCTCTATTTCTTTTTTTTTTTTTTTGCAACATTTACAAAGCTGCCATCTCTGCCATTTCTTAAAATCCTTAGTGCTTTAAGAATAAAAAATTATTTAAATCTGTACAGGCTTATGGCTTTTGAGAGATAAAGAAGGGAGTTATTTTCTGCCATGTATATTAATATTTCTGATCTGAGCTGTTTTGGCCCTTGTTAGGCTTGGCATCAATGGCTGGCTAAAATGTTGGAGGACAGAGAACTTGATATGGCAGATATCAGGATGAGTTTGATCCTGACAAAGCCACTAATACCTACAAAATAGAGAAACAAGGAATGGAATATGGTATGCTGGCTGGGGTCTAGAGAAGTTGGGATAAAAGAAAAAAATACACCAAATAATTATTAAAGCTAAGGTCTTTTTTCAAAAATAATTTTTTAAAAAATGATATTGTGGATTAAATCATTGAAGTTGCTGTAAAATTTGATATCGGAAATTTATTTATTTATTTATTCATTTATTTATTTATTTATTTATTTATTTATTATAATAAATTTTATTTTATTTTATTTATTTATTTATTTATTTATTTATTTATTTATTTATTTATTTATTTATTTATTTATTTTTTTTTTTTTTGGGGGGGGGGGGGG
>BLXT01006392.1:2240375-2254068 GCA_019648995.1 Plakobranchus ocellatus | reverse complement strand
AGGGGTAGTCGGGGCCCATAGTCTAGTGCGCACGTTTAAATAAAAATAGATTGTGAAACCATTTTTTCCGTTGTAAATGTTTTGGAAAATATGTTTGTGCCCTAACGTTTTCTAAAGCCAAAACAGGTTTCGATAAAAAATGATGCACTGCAATAACTTTTATTTCTTTTAATAATCTTGCAGTAAATGGCACTCTGGATATTGACATTGTCTCCCCTGTGGTACATTCTTGGGTTAATCTGTCGGCGCCAGTTGTAGCTGTTAATCACTTAACAAACAAAGCTGTGGCCAATGTTACACTAGGACACGAGTACTTGTCTGAGGACTACAGTGACATGACCATTCGCGTGGACATGGGTGTTGAGGGCTCCAGTCAGCAATTCACCTTCAGCAAAGGGATGACGGATATTAGTCTGGAGTACACGTAAGTTTTAACTTGTCTTTTTGTGCGTGGGCCTTATCAGCGCTGCCCTCGATGGAAGGCACTTATGTAATGGTTATTTCAAATTTATGTGATACAATATATTTTTCACATCCACACACACACACACACACACACACATAGATGTATTATGTATTTCACAAATAGTATGCTATGGCATGCCTGCGCTGCATATTAAAAAAAAACTACAAAACAAAACAAAACAAAAAAAAAAAAAAAAAAAAAAAAAAAAAAAAAAAAAAAAAAAAAAAAAAAAAAAAAAAAGAACAAACACACCCACAAAAAAGAGAAAGAAAACTCAAGATAGAATTAGAGTTTAAAACACATTTTAGAAGAATCAATTTGTAATCATCAATTTGGTAGAGGCTTCAAATCTAGTTTCCATTTCTCAAAGGCAGTTTCATACATTCATAAAAATTTTGTTTAATTTTAAATATATTTTTCCACCTAGTGACTTTGCATTTAAAACATTTTCTTGTTTTAGACAAATCCACAGAAGTCGAATTTTACATTCATTTATGTTTTTTGCTAAGAACCTTAACAGACCAGCCCGAATCGTGCCTATCAATGCATTACTCTCTGACACTAAAGTCAGCGTCTTAGTCTCATGATCTTAACTCGTATTTTCATTTCCCTTTTAAATGGGCAAGTCCTATCCATAGAGATACTCCTATATAAATCGGGTCCTATCCCTGTAAGTCTTCTCGATCTGCCGAAACAGATCGTGTCTGCTTCTAATCTATTACTGTGCCTGATGAGCAAGCTACAATTACTGCATTTGTGGATATTACGCTAAATCAGCTGATATTTACAGACCTTTGAAGTATTTCCTTGTTTTTATGAATATGAGCCTATTTTAATCAAGTCTTTTTACTCCTTCAAAAACATTTCCTATGTGTAAAAGTGAAATGTACGAGAGTGAAAATAAAGATGAAGAGCCTCAGTTTAAAAACAATTGACTAAAAGAGAATATTACCTCTAGTAATCATATTTTCAATAATGCTGCTGCTGGTGTTGTTCATAACAATTGATCATTGAGAATTAAGTGCAGAGGGAAGATGTTACCTGTGATATGGAGAATGAAAACGCAATTGATGGTGAAGTTGTTATATGTTCCAAAAAGAACAGGCTAGTAAAGGAAATATTTTAAAAAAAAGTTGGTGGGAAGCAAGACATTGATATGTTCGGCGAAAGTATAAGACAGGTGTAAAGTAAGGGAATGAATTTGCTCTCAAGTGGAAAGGAACTTCAAAGCGAAATGCACGTGCAAGTTTAAGGTATTTCACTGTAATTTTGTCGCAGGAAAAGAACGACAGAGCATTTTTTTTAGTTTTTGGTCTTGAAGATCATAAGAAAAAATATATTTATTTCTAAAAAAATGTTAATGAAGGTCTTAGTTTTAACCCAAAAAGAATATTAAAAAACAAAAATTAATGTAGGTAATATCAGGGTTTGTCGTAAGATGCTTCTATCAGTGAGTAGCATGAGGGACTGGTATGTATGAAAACATAGCAACAGGAGGGAAAGATACTAACAAAACCAGAGCAATCAGACAGTGGTGCTCGATCTCCAATTAAAAAAAAAAAGTTAGTTTTTGCCCCTAAACTTGAGTCTTATTATTAAAGAAAATGCACTATCTGAAGGTTGATTTTTAAAGTTTAAGCGATTTGTGCGGGCTCTATGAATCTTACTCTTTTGAATTTAATCTAAAAGTTCTGTCTGATCCAATGTTAATTGGTGAATTTAATAACATGAATTTTTCTTCAGTTAAGCAATAAAATAAAAGATCGATCTGATCTTTGTGTTGCGTATGCAGAAGTAAATAATGAATTCGAATATCAATCTCAATTAAAAAAAAAACATGATTGGCTCAGAAAGAAACACTTATTGACAAAGAAAAGCCCAACACTGATCTCAAAGTTATCGCAACTGAAAAGATGACGGAAAAACTGTTGATATCACATTGAAAATAAGTATAAGTTTGAGTTGGTGGTTGTTTTCTTTCACATAAAAAAGACAAAAATCACAATTTTAAGCTTGACGTCTTATTGAAAATACTTTCATAGTTTTTATTTGCCAATCAGTTTTTAAATTAAGTAAAAGTAGATGTGTACCTATCAATAAGCCTTGAAAATGTTTAGTCCTGTGTGCAAAGTCTCACTTGGAGATTATCAGTTTTTCATTGAAGCTATATAATTTTAGGCAGTTCTATGCCAATGTGAAAATCAGCTGCTCAATATTATCGGAACAAACTTGTGTCCATAAATTTACTAAATGCGTCTGTAATCTACAGTCGCATAATATTGTGACGTTTTTTTCTTTTTCTTTTTTTTTGTTTTTCCATACTTTAGCACTAACTAACCTCACTTCCACAGACCCAGTCATAAGTTATATCAGAGCTCCAGACCTGATTTTTTAAAATCTTTCATGAAAATGCAACGTATGATACAATTAGTATGCTTTGATGTGTAGACTTAAGTAAATGCTAATCAATCTAAACGGGATGTGTTACCTGGAACTATGCAACGCAAATGTTTTCCAAAATTGTTTCACCGTTTGTCCTCTGAAAAAAAAAATAGATGCGATTTTGTAATCAACTCATCTGCTCTTTAGATCTCTTAGTATATAACATTACATTCTTATGCATTAACTTTTCCAGCACATTTTATCTTTCTTTCTTGCCTCATAATTTCTCCAAGTCCTCTTTTTTTTTGTTTCAAGTAAGACTTTCATTCTTCATTGAAATCTATCGCAAAAAAAAGAAAATTAAAACCGGTCAAGTTTATTTCCGTTACGTCAAAGTGCCCAAAAGAGTTACAAAGAACATAATTTGGCCTAGGTCGTACGTCTTTACCTTCTTTTTTGCCTACTGTGGAAATCTTGCTTTTTTACCTCAAGCCTTGGGATCACTTAACGTTTTGGCTTTCAACAATGTTCAGTCAGTCCAGTGCATCTCTAAACTAGTTTTATTACAATTAATCTAAAGCCCCATAACTGAAGAATGAGAACTAATAAAATTTGTTACAAACTCAAGATAATGCGAAGTAATGAAATTTGTTGGGCTACGTATATGTTTTCAAATCTTCTAACTTTTTATGTCCAGCGGACTCGACCCATTTTGAACATTATAATTTCTTCCGTCCAGTAAGCCTGATTTAATGTGAAAATTCTAACCTCTTAGGTCCAGTGGACCAGGCTTTTGACGTTACAACTTTCAGAATTTCAACCTGTAAACTCGTTTGTCTACTGAAGACTTTAATTGTGAAGGAGAAGGAATACATTTCTAGATAAATGTTATTAGTTCAATCTTGAGGATTTTTAATAGAAAAAACTAGAATTTTAAAACAATATTCACCTAAAATATTCAGTCTTTTCCCTGAAAAAATAGTCCATTCAGATTTACGAGGTTAGCAACTTTCACCAACGATATATAAAGGTTTTTTTACATTGTCAATTAAAAACAACAAAAGCACACCCTCAAATAAATGACAAAAATAAATACTATGAAACCTTCATTTCAAAGTGATTTAAAGTTTCAAAAATGTCAAAGAGTAACTACTTTCGACTCGACAATTATTTATAATAATTGACTTACTTGACTTAGCTGCTCCTCGCATTGAGTTCGTCGGAACTCGATACCTGAGCAAATCCGACGATTTTCCACGTTAACTTTTTCCAATGGTCCCTGTCCTGTGCAAGTGCTCGGAGTCTATTTAAGTTTATATATGGTACAGATAAATGTGATAGTTACCTTTTCAAGCTCAACAATGACATTTTTGTCATCAACTGTTGCATAATCTAAAAATAAAATAAGCACGAGAAAATCCAAACCATCTCAGGCAATTATTAAAGCTGAGTGACATCAGGGAATCTCCCTAGGTAGAGAGAAAATGCAGTTATAAATTGTCAAAAGATCAGGCTTTCCAATTGCACACAAAATTTAGGCATCATCCGTTTTTCAAGGCAATATTATAATAAGTAAAAAAAAAACCAGTTCATATGCGCACTAATCAATGACAGTTTCAGATGAATAATTAGAAATCAATGTGATATCTGGTTTTTTTCCACAGAGTCAAGGGTTTGTACTCCATTACTGTCACTTTTACAGCATTTGGCGAGGAGTTAGTGAATACATTAGACCTAAGAGTTGGTGTTCTCGACTTTCGACTTGAAGAAAAAGCTCTATTCCTTCGGAAGGACGACTGGACACTTTTCGTGGTAGAAAGATTCACCAACTCGGGCGTCAACGAAGATGTAGAAGTTGATTTAGATCCGATTATTATGCTTCTAAATATGACAACGCCCATAGTTACGATCTCTCACTCATACACATCTGTCGGAGTGAAGCACACAAGTGCAAGCATGAATTACTCAGGTATCACTGAAATATCCCAGTACAATATTACCGTATTTAAGGGCTGCATTTCTACGCCTGATTTTTTTCAAACTGAGTACCGAGAGCCAAGCACTCCAATGGAGGTACTGATCTCGGCGGTTCCGACTGTCTCTGGACGTGCTGTTAGATCTGATACGTGTGCTGAGTCGGAGACTTTTTCTTACCTGTGGGAGCTGTGGCGGAACACAGGGATCCCTCCTTTTTACGTATGGGAACCCGTGGCGATCGAACAACCGGGCGCAATCAATATCGTCCTTAGTAAATTCATTCTGGAGTCAGGTTTATACAGAGCATCGCTAGAGATTTCCGTCACCGGTACAACAGAGGTCGCTACCGATATCATCCACATCGAAGCTTTTCTTCCAGCGCTTGTGGCCAAAATAACCGGTGGCGGGTCTTTGCAGCAGGTAGTTATAGGACAACTCACTGAATTGGACGCTCTCACATCTACTTATGACCCAGCAGCAGCTGAGGTGGACAAATCCTCCCTTGGACCTGGAGTTCTGACTTTCATCTGGGAGTGCTTTATGATAGAATCTGAGGAATTGATACCGCGTTACACTGCGGCGTTTGATAGGGACATAAGTTATCGGCAACTGGAATCTTGTCCAAGTCTTAGCCTCTCTTCTCAAGATGGAAAGATTGAAGTGGCCACGTCATCGTTTTCTGATGGAGACTTGGCCCTGTTTGAAGTCACTGTTAAGTCTAACGTTGGATCCCGAAATTCCACGGCGACAGTTGCTCTAAAGATGGTGTCTGGTGAGAGGCCAGCAATTGCACTAGAGTAAGTCTCTCGAATCTTTTCATGTATACATCTTTGCTTGTATAAAAGTGTGAAGCGAAAAAACCTATAAAATAAGAATTGTGCTCTACTTACAAATTTAAGTCCAATAATGCTGACTTAAGAACCCTAGTTTACCCTTGAAAGGTAAAAGTAATACTTACTCTGTTACGTGATCGTGGTCCAAGCGTTGGTGCAACCGATATGAAAGAGCTCTATTCGCGTGGAAGGACGATTTGAAACGTTCCTATACTGCCATAGCATGAGTGACTGGTTTGATCTCCAGACCGGCCCCTCTCCACCTAGCATCAATTATGGGTAACTAGACCTCCGGGTATTCGGCAAAAGTAAAAGTGGCGAGTAAAGCATAATGACAAACTATCTCACCAACGAAAGCCAACGTATTAAGCCAACGAAAAATTAGGACCCTAATCTCCTACGCATCGTGTAAGTAGATCACTCGCTTTTTAAGCCAAGCATCCCAAATTAAGACCATATATTAACAAGATCAATGAAATAAAAGGAATTAAGAGAGGTCTATAGAAAATAAAACTTTAAAAGGACAAAATATTTATCCTCAGCCCCTTATAGGCCAACTAAGTACCATCAAGGTGTTTGTGATACGTCAATAGTTTTGAGGATCTGAAGAAAGTGATCAATCCTGATCTGATCTGTGGTAGGAGCAGAGAAAAAAAATGGTAATAATGATCCCTCGGTGCGAACAACAANNNCAACAACAACAACAACAACAACAACAACAACAACAACAACAACTACAACAACGACAAAGGCGCAACGATTATGACTACTACAATGAATTGTTTATGTTACTGAGTTTAAATGTTTTGATTTATCCTCTCTGTAATTCACCTTATTTCACCAGTGAAAATTGCAGGAATTGTTTAACTACTAAATGACGTTACATTTTCATTATCCATAAGCTGATTAATATTGTTTTCACGAGTGCAGTCCTTGTATAATTTACTCATATTAATCAAATGGTCAATCAAATGAATGGAATATTTTTTAAAAGATCAGGATATTAAATCTACATAGTTGTATTTCGCCAGGTGCCTCTGGAACTGTGGGTCCAAACTGATTCCCACCCAAAGAGCAGTATTTGAAGCGAAACCTGATTGTAGTGCATGTTCAGAGGAGGAGCTCAGCTCAGCGCAGTACGAGTGGACTTTATACAAACTAAATCCCCAAAGTTTACTCAATGAAGAGATAGTACACTCCAAGTGGGATTCCCACATCACTTCCGGTATGTCTGCAGTTAAAAAAAAAAAATTCAGGCTCCCCAATATCAACGCTCTTCGTCATATCGCTTCAAAATCATATTTATCTTACTGTAAAGGAGTTAAGGGGCGAAAGTATAGGGCCTGTCATTACTTTTGTAGCTCCCCCCCCAAAAAAAAAAAAAAAAAATATGGACGTGCTAATGTTATTCTCAAAACTTTACCTGGGCATGTTTTAAAGTCAACTTTCTTCTAGCCAATTTTCAGTTTATTTTTAAAGCATTGTGGCACCAATCAACTCAGTTCTTCTTAACTGCACACCGGAAAATATAACAGGGTGCGAACGGAATGCGTCAAGTAAAAAAGTACAGAAACAATGCACTGATGCATCGAGGGAAATAAGGCACAAGGAACAGAATGCAAATAGAAATGTTCGAGATAAATTGGAGAAACCTAATCTTTACATAACTTCCTAGCAAAACACAATGGAAAGCGGTCAAGCTAGAGCAACATCAGTCTATAACTTATCATTTCTAGATTTGATTTCTGTGGTATACATATTCATATATTTTTTTTTCTACGTTTTAAAAGATGATTATCCTTGTTTGCCTTTATTGTTGATAAATAATACCTTTAGAAAGTGCTTTCTTTACAATCTGCACCACCGAAAGAATGAATGAGTCCTTTGAATCAATATGTGGAATAGAAATCTTCGAGATAGAGTAGAGAAGTCTAATCTATTTATGGCCCTGTGGCAAAAAAAATACGAAGGGCGGACGATCTAGAGATCTATGGCGGCACAAATCGTTCAAGGCAGTATGGCGTGCTCATCATCAGAATTTAGATTTAAAAAACGTTTTAGACCATTGAAAACATTGAAAAAATTGTGGTAGCCTTACTTGCAGAATGGAGAGGAATAAGATTTTGATAAGACTCTGTAAATCTTTGCTTTTCCGCCTTTTAAAAAATTTATTCCGCTTTTTCCGAAATATCTTGAAATCTTTTTTCTTTTTGAATTGGATCGGGATGTAGGTCGGTATCTAGATATCTAGATTGATGAAACGTTTAAAACTACATTGAGGAAGAGCAGTAAGTAAGAAGGACTGCTGAGGCTAGATCTGATTCTGATTCATAGATTAACACATATTGAAATCCAGATTCAAATTTCTCTATTAATAGCCCAAGCACCAAAGGAAATTTCATTTATGAAGAAAACCTATCTGATGTATACTTATTGCAACTGGCGATATAGACAAACAATTTTTTGTTCAAAATTTTCGATTTTAGTGTGCAAAAAAATTGTGGTAGTACGTTAGGATGTGAACTAATCCCCAGACAAACCCTAATGATAAATATCAGCGGCTGCACAAGATTTAGGCCTATTTAAAATAAAGTTTATTTGCATTTTTTGGGGGAAATAGCCTTTTTTATAACAATACAGGGCTAATGAAAAGAAAAGAAAATATAAATCTACAATATTAATTACAGAAGAAAACGAATAAAAAACATGTAATTTGAGTTTTTTAGCATAAGACTTATTTGATTCCATTTTATAACGGTTATCCAGCTAATTTCTATAAAACGTCCAGTTGCAGAATCGTGTCGACTTAGGAAATCATTTTATGTGTTTGTGTTTTTAACCGTTTAAAAGGATTTTTTAAAAATCTTACAAATGAAAGCTTTAGGCACCGGCTTACTGGAGTCAACTGAATGATCGTTCCATCGCCAAAAATTTTTTTTTATTTATGTTTAAATGAAATAATTTCATTTAATTTTTAAGCTCAGGCTTATTTGTTTGTTTGTTTGTTTGTTTTGTTCATTTCAAAACATTAGTGGCAATACTCGCAAACATCTTCATCTTTTGGAATATTCAAACGGTCAGCATTCAGCTATCTGTCAAAAATCTTTTTTGATTGTAAAATGAACCTTTTATTTAAAAAAAATTAAATCAAAATTATCATACAAATAATGAACGGTTACAGATTATTAGGTTATGTAATTTTATATCGGTAAAGTCTTTATCTACCCATTAATGGAAAAATGGCTTCTAGATTGCGATTTATTTTCCGCAGTGTTTAAAGTGAAAAGGTAAAGTTTACCGATAATCTAGTTTATCAATCCGCTCTTTTTTAAAAATCAATCCATTGGTTGGTGGATATTGTACTACGGATAAGTTTGAAAACTTTAGGTCAATAACATACTGTGTTTAAAATATAGGTGTCACAAAAAAACACAATGAAATCCAATCACTTAGTTTCTCAAAAGAACAACGATTCTTCATTTCTCGTTTCCGCTGGATGGTATGCAACTTCTGTTTTATCAAACGACAAAGAACATACATTTAACCACAGGTCATCACCAATACCCTCCTTATTTCGTTCTCCCAACAAATTATTGAAGAATTACGTAATAAGAAAGCATAAAGTTTAGTTATATACCCTATCTGAATCGTACAGCACATAAGTATCCTATTTATTACGCCAAAAATCAAGCGGTCTGTATAAGAACCCCTGTTCTAGAAAATTAAAGAAAAAAAAACAACAACCTCAAATTCTTTTTCTATACGAAATTAATATGGGTCTGTGTTTGGGCATATATAGTCATAAACCAACTGAGCAAACTAGTTGGAAATTGAAAGAAAAAAAAGAAAGGGCTTGGAACAATCTCAGCATAGTTCTTTACATTGGTGCATTATACTTGAACAAAACCCCTTTTGTTTTTCAAAACTAAGAATTATAAATCAAAGGAGACACTTAGACATTTCTTCCCAAGAACTCATAAATAAAAAGAAAATTGCTTTATATCTACAAGAACAGAACAATAAACTTTCAAATATGAGCAATAAATATACGGTAGGTACTGTACTGCGGCGATGGAGGATGCACCATTATGTGGATAAATGAGATGATGATAACCAATACAAACTACAAATGAAGGGAGCAGAATACATTTCACACGTTGCATTCCTGACAAAGCGTATCAAAGTCTGTTCACGCCAGGCAATCTCAGCTGGGCAAATTCTGATAGTAAATAATACAACTTAGCGCTGTTAAAATAATCAGCATGACTCAGCTCCGAGTCTATCTGTTGTACGCAGCAACAATTTTTATTTTTCGATGGTGGAGAAGACTAACATCGTTTAACTGCTTGGTTGTTACTCAAATATTCCTGTTACAAACAAATTTTTTTTACTTCTTTTTAAAGGCATAGTTAATGGTCCAAGCACAATAGAGGATTTCACGACAACCCGAAAAAAACAAAATATATTCTTAAAAGGGCGGACAAATAAGTTTATTAATGTCCACCGATTTTCAACGCAAAGAAACGAAATCTACTTAAACGAGCCTATTATAAAACGTACATGGTTGGGAAAATGTGAAGTGTTTTAAATTTTAATCTCTAAAGACGAGCACTCAATGGGCTCAGAACTATTTTTACTACCCCAGATCTCCAGCTTGCTCGCCCTTCTCACGTGTTTTACTAAGGTGCTATACATAGATTAGGTTTCTTCACTCTATCTCGAATATTTTTATTCCACACTAATTCAAAGGACGTTTTCAATCGTTTAGGAAACGAAACTTTTCTAAACTTATTATTAATCTACCATAAAAGCAAACAAGGAGAATATTCTCCCAAAAAATTGAAAAGAAAAGATTATATACCGCAAGAAATCAAATTTTGAATGATTATTAATAAATGTATTAGATGTATGAAAATCAGCTCGACAGAAAACCTTGCGAATTGATTCGTTCGAAACGTAAACACTTCAATTCTGCTTTGTGTGATTTAAAAAATAAGACTGAAAATAACAACAACAGCAACAACACTACCAATAATAATAACAACAATAAAGATGTCCATGCAATGGATCACAACAAATCCGATATGACGAAATGAGAAAATATACATAACAACCTCACATTATTTCCATAAAAACCAAATTCATAAAGTCAAGAGTAAGGTAACCAAGCCGGACAAACATGTTTGCGAGTGTACTAAATATTTTAAAAACTGTATTGGGAATATGCAAGTTTGAAAACTGTTTGTGTCACACATGACGGAAAAAATTTTTTTTAAACATTATGCACGAAAAGATTTGAAAAAAAAAAAGACTGTGTATGTAGCATTCCTTTACATACACTTTTTTTCAGTTTGGAAGAGAAAGATGCTTTGGTAAAGAATAACTGATATTAATAATTTTTGTATTTGCCAGAGCCAACAGCAAAGACTTTTGACACAGAAGGTTACTGGTGGGAAGATGAGACAACGTATACTTTAAAGGTTCAGGTTCGAATCGGTGAAAGACCTGTTTCTGAAGCGTCTACTAGTATTTATCCAAACTTGCCTCCTTACGGGGGTACCTGTGCAGTTGACCCAACAAGCGGTACGAGGGTTATGCTGTTAGTGGTTTAGACAATCTTCATCGTTATCTTTATCATTTTTACTACCATTACTACCAATATCATCCTCATCATCCATAACCTCCCCTTTTTATCAAAATATCACCATTATTATTGCCATTGGCATCATCTTCACCATTGTCTTAATCATCATGTTTGGCTGTCAATAATAAAAAAAAAATCTCATCATCACGTGGGTGTCAATCAGCCACCACCTGTATGTCATTCAAAACCACTGTTACGAATCTTCTGCGTGATCCACAAAATGTAAAATATCACAATCAACTTTTTCTTTGCCAATGTCATCATTAGCACTTTATCATAACATCATAACTTTATTTTAGTAAAAAAAAGTTGTCATGAAGTTTTATATTACTTAACGTTTGCTATGGAACGTCATTCAAACAGTAATTTTGTTAGAGCTCTGACCTGATTAATTTTGTCAATGTTTTTTTTAAGCATGTACATTTCTTTTTTGTAGCAGCTCACTTTGCTCCTAAAAATCGCTATAATCAGTCAAAATGGTTTACTTAAACTTAAGCCTAGATGCCTAGCTGAAGACACGATGTTCAAGGTTTTTTGCCATATGGCAGACAATGACTTTACCACAACTGACCCTTCATCTTTAATATCAGTCCAAAAACAATATTTTCATTGATTCTTTTACCTTTAGGACGAGCGGTGGATACACTTTTCACGTTTTCTTTCATTGGTTGGAAGGACGAGTTCGACAGACCAACTCGGGATCCATCCTTAGATGGTACCCCAGTCCTGTTGTACAGCGTACAGCAAGTTGCAGATGTTGATACGCCCGCACTTTATGAGGGGGGTATGTATCCGGGGTGAAGCTTCGATTTGGCATTTTGTGCATAAAGTCCAACCACAACAGGCTTTCAGGCTCTGATCAGGCCAAGGATTTGAACCAATAAGGTCCTTGCAAATCTCAAGGCGGGTTCGCTAGCCTTTGTGTCAAAAGAATAATACACGTTCGATACAGAGCTTTACATAATAATGTGGAAAAACCAAACCCTGTAAGGCATAATTCAACTTTATAATGATATCTTCTCTTAAAGACAAAAAAAAAAAAACCAACTTAAAGCACTTTATTCGATTTGCACTAAATATTGATTGGTTTCAAGTCAAGCACTGTTATACGATTTATTCTGAAGCCTATAGAGTCTCACTCTTTGCAGTGAATGCACACAGTTCGAGTAAAATGTACCTATTGCACTCATTTATCAGCTTTCAGAATTAAAGTCCTTGATTTTAGGTCCGCAACAGAATCAATCCATAGGTCCACTAGTTCAAGTAAATGCTAACAGATGCTTTGGAAAGACACATTTTCCATTGAAATAATTTATAGTGAGTGCGAAAGTAAATAGAATAAACACGACCTGCTAAATAAATGCCCAATATCAAGCTTCAGCTGTTGTAGGTATCACCAAGATCATTATCATTTGAATCGACTCGAGATTATTAAAGAACAGAAAAGATGAAAGACTATTTAGGAGTTGCTCGTTAACAACAACAACAACAACAAAAAAATACAATACAATCCTCGGAACGAGTTTCATTCTTTTACTGAGCTTTGAATCAAATCTGTCGAATTATGTGAAAATATATGCATATATAGTATACATAAATTTTCACGTAATTTCAGGTAGTGATTCATATTAATTCCTATATAGTATGCTCATGCTAAATGTAAGAACGTATTCCACGCTTGTTTAGCGCATAATAAGTGTAAGGAAGGGCAACTTACTCGAGAAGAGAACCGAAGGATATAAAACTTTTTCGTTTGTCAAAACAACACAAAACAAAACTTAACTAAAATGAAAAACAAGTAGGAATGTCTGAGCTAAAACTTTGAAAGGGAGTGGACATGTCAAATCAAAAACTCAAGTAACATGTAATATCTACTCTCTAATTATTTTTTCAACGCTATCTTTCCTTTTGGTCATGCTTTCTTTCATTTCTGTATTACTTGCAACTGTTGCCTTTCAAGGTGAAAGTCGCACACCTGGTAAACAACTACCATCATGTGGTTCGGCTCGTTCTCAATGTCCCATACGTATGCGGGTGGTAGACCCATATGGCATGGAGAAGATCTGCAATCTCACTGTTGAGGTTGGTTTTTAATAGATAAGGGAGATGCTAGTTTGCAAGAGAATCATAAAGAAAGGGATAGAGAGAGCGAGAGCGGGAGAGAGAGAGAGAGAGAGAGAGAGAGAGAGAGAGAGAGAGAGAGAGAGAAGGTTGGGTTTTTTGTACATAGCCAGTCCACAACAAGGCGATCTCAGGCTTTTAGGCCCTCCGTCAGGCCGCGGCGCCGATGGCGGGGCTCGAACCCGCGACAGAGGGGTCCCTGCAGATCTCATGGCGGACTCACAAGCCACTGTGCCACTGACGCCCCCAAGAGAGAAAGAGATAGATAGA
>BLXT01006392.1:2219681-2230571 GCA_019648995.1 Plakobranchus ocellatus | reverse complement strand
CTCTCTCTCTCTCTCTCTCTCTTGCTCTCTTTTCTTCCATAAGCACTATTTCTCATTTTGCCAAGTATACAAAAAGCCTCATGTCTCTTGCTTAGTGTCTTCGGTAATAAACTCAGGTTTTTTAAAAACATTTTCATTATTTTTCTGATCATTTCCCTACAGCGACGTGAATGCCCGAGCCTGTGTCATGATAAGGGCGACCAAACCTCACCTTTACTATCGCTTGTATGTGAAAGTCGGGTCCGAGCCCTCGGATATCAGTTACGATCACAGGTGTGAACTAAAAAACTTGTTTTTCTTTCTTGCGTGTGTGTTTTTTTTTCTTTTCTTTTTGCGAGCGCTCGAAAAATAGTCATGAATATTTCGCAGAAATCGTCGTTGCTACTGCCATTGAAAGCATAGAAGAGGGTTAGTCAAAACGTAGGTTGTCATCGTTGTTAAGTTCGAAAAATGGTCTTCTAGTCACACCTATTTGAAAATAATTATACCCATCAATACATAAATCATGAGTTTTTAAGGTGAATAGCGTTAGAATTAATGCTTTATATTTAAAAATCCTTGATATGTAAATTAACCAATAACGTTCGAACATAACAATGAAGACAAGATTACTAAACAAGTGGTCATCCATCGACACTTTAAGCTCATTCACCATTTATTTTTACGTGGATCTGCTCCTAATACCCAACTATACATGAACTATATCTCACCGATACTCAGTTGGCCTATTCCATTTCTTAAATACAGATTCTTTTTTTTTCAAAACGCGGGTAAAAAAGTACCAGTAATGTCGATAAAGTGATGATGACGCTTATGGTGTAGAAAACAGTAGATTTTAACGCTAAAAGATATGAAGATGGTGATGACAATAATTGGGTAATTTGCCACCACCAGCTGTAGCATAACGATGATACCAGTGGCAAGGATGATCTTGTGCAAAAAAAAAAAAAAATGAAAAATGGAAAACGACCACTGAAAGATATCAATGATCATGGCATTAAGGATTTTGTCAAATGAAAATATCATGTCTCCGACCTATCACACTAGCAACGTCCTGCTGACAACTGTTAATAATTACATACAAATGATCAACCAAGAAACAGACTTAGTCGGAGTAGACTCAGTCGGTGGTTGTTGATTATTTTCCAGGACAATCATGAAGACCTTGAAATATATTTTGTCTTTAAGGAAAAAAAGCATACTTTTCCTATAGTTTTTTCTTTCGCCTTTCACCTAACAAATCCCAGATTGACAATCAAGTACTCCGACATGGGAGAGTGCTCGGAAGTCTGTCTGCCGGAGGGCACCCTCAAGGAAACTGGGACAGCGTATATCGGTCTGAGACCCATAGAAGGTATAAATCCACTGAAGATTAAATTTTTAATTTTTTAGATATTTTTTGGGCTCATGTGCGTTTTTAGTTCGATGTGTGTTTGTGTGTGTGTGTGAATGTTTTTTTTTTTTTTTTTTTTTGGGAAAGGGGGGGGGGGGGCAATGGTGAAGGCAACTTTACTCTGTGGTGCTGCTCTTGCAAATTTAGTGAGCATTGGGTAAAAGAACCGATAACGCTTTCAATGTTATTTAATGCATCGTGTATTGAATGTTTCTGTCAAAAGTTAATAAATGCAGTTGATTGCATCTATCGATTCTGTTATTAAATATTTATCGTTATCGTTTAAAAAGGGGTCACTGATTCTGCAAGGTCAAACTAAATACAAAGTTAGTGATGCTATTGTGTTCAAATCTGAGGATGAGAATATGACTAGCAGTACATTAGGAAGTACATAAAGAAATGCCGGTAGAGTAGAACGCAATAGGATGATTTCTGCAATGCGCCACTCGCCTATAAAGCGGTACAAAAATGTACAAATAGGGAGCTATTTTGCACAATCACTGAGTTAAGCTGACCATTTAATTGCCATGAGGCCAAATTCATTCTCCTTCAAAAACCATATGAATCGAAATTTGTCTCATTTGGCCATGCACATAGATCTCTTTAAAAAAAAAAAAAGACAAAAGTTTAATTTAGTTTAAATTTGTAATCGTGGTTGAGGGTCTATAAAGCAGTGTTAGATCTCCTAACTCGGGGCAATGATAATTTTATACTTATGAAGCGTTTTCAAAAGTCTATATTGAAAAACATTTCCTTGGAAGAGCATTTTCATAGAGAAAATAATAGCAAAGCAGTACTAAAGTAAACTATTGTTTTGTTTTTTTGTAGTTGTAAAACAAAGGATAGAAGACTATGGAAAAGAACAGCATGACTATCATTAATTGCATTTCCTTAAAAAACATATCCCAGTAAAGGGTTAAGGTTGAAGAGGATGTTATTTTTCTTGTGTTCCAGACGAAATATTTACTTTGTCAAGGACGAAACGAGAGGGTGAGTAGTGAAGACAAAATTGTGCTATTTCTACATATGCATTTTTTTTGTCATATCCTCCAAGCTAAAACTACAAATTTTGTACAAGTTGATATCATTATTGCTGTGCTACCAGCATCAATACATTACAGTTTTTCTACACTTTCAAGGGCCTCTCGGTCTTGCTGGCATTCTCAGGAAATGATAAATATTGCTCATTCTTCATTTTTAATGACTATAAAAAAGAAAATATCAAATGGCCAAGAGTCATTGCAATTATATCAAAGATAGTTTAAAAAAAAAACAACGTTGAGTGTTGTGTTCTAACATAAAGATATGATCTTATAGGTTGCAAGTAACCTGCCATATCAATATAATTTATAGTTTTGTGTTTTTATTTCACACAGTTCAAAACCTAGAGACACATTTTTAGATACAAGAAGATAATGATGCAGGCAAATTTAATGCGGTCTAATTGAGTTTTCGTCACACCTAACGTAACTCGGCGTGTCAGGTCTGTGAGTGCTAGTATTTCATCTGTCGTGTCCGATAAAAAAATAAAAATTTGGAGTGTAACCACTCGGTTATTGGTAACAAAGATGCAAAAGGACTTTGCGGTCCATGATGCAGTGTGTAGTTTAGAGAGCTCGGGAAAAATTACGATCGATTGTAATTTACAAGGCTCAAACTATTGCGGCCTTTTTTTATTCATTGTTACTCCATTAAAGCTCACAGTACTTGGGCATTCAGCTTACATTTTTTCTATATTCAGAAATCAGATTAACACCGGCGGTCAAATAACGTCCTGTCTACTTCTATCTACCTATCAGTTAGAGACTTAAGGAGACTTATTTATTGTGTGTCTAAAACTTTCATCTATCGCTTCAAAGAATTTCAGTAAGCATTGTCTTTGAGATACGAATATTCCAGCAGATCTTTACATTTCGGCGCCAAAATACGATACTATTAACTACATCTATATGTTCATCAAATTAAGTAATATGCATGTGTATATATATATATATTTTATGTTGATCTAGTTTCAGACGTGGTGGACCCACTAGTGTCGCCTTACTTGTTTGGCACATCGGCTGTGGCATGTTACACCTGGGACAATGAACAGGTGAACTGGTTGGCCAGCAGGTGCTCGGTAAGTCGTTACACTCTGTTGATTATGATGATGATGATGATGATGATGATGGTGATGATATTGATGATGATGATGATGATGATGATGATGATGATGATGATGATGATGATGATGATGATGATGATGATGATGATGATTGTTACGAGAGGTCCACACAAAGCCAACACCAACGGACACTTTGCTGTCATTTATGTCTGACTTTTATGTATAGGTTTGATTGATGGCAGAATATGTTTGTTTGCCAACGATACCAATATTAATAGTTTTACAAGGAAGTGCATTTAGTTACAGAGTTGTATGCTCTATAAGTTGATTGAAAGAGTTTTTATGCACAGAAGCTTTTGAAAGTCATCACACAAAATCTTAATGAAGTCTAAGCCTGATGTCTGATTGAACTACAGTTTATGTTGAGATAGAGGCTATTCGTTTATATTGTGAGCAAAACATATTCAGATATTCATCAGTACGATCTATAAACTGTTGCCTACATTTTTGCATTCCAAATGAAACCTTGATAAAGTTAGAAAGGCAAAGAAGACATTTGTCATGTTAAGGTCTAACTCTACGAACATAATAAACGTAAAGTAAATTACACTAGGAGTAAAAATCAGAATCTGTAAATCCTTGAATTTTGTACGAAATCTCTTCCTTTGCAGCCAATTATAGGATTTTATGAATAACATCAAATTTTTTTTTGTGGTGGCTTTTAATGAAAATTTATAGTCTGCAGTTCATTAAATCTTCTAGTCTTTTGGAGCCGTTTTCCAATGTGCAATCGAAGGAGAGTGTAGAGTTAGCACATGCGAGCGCCAAAGCCTTGCATGGGAGGTAAAGCCTCGTGAGCGTAGACCTGGCCCAACAGGCCACAATGCTCGCTCACAGCCAATGTGCTTGAATGCAAAACTTAAATATATAAAACCATTGGTCAATATTCAATAAGGAGGAAGAAGCGATCCTTAAAATAAGATCAATACTTAACAAGGAGACCACATTGCCAGTCGATACGTCGTCGACAATGATGATGATGATGGTGATGAGGATGATTGTATTGGAGATAGTGAAGGCAAAAATGAAGATAAAGGTTACAATAATAATAATAATAATAATAATAATAATAATAATAATAATAATAATAATAATAATAATAATGATGATGATGATGATGATGATGATGATGATGATGATAATAATAATAATAATAATAATAATAATAATAATAATAATAACAGCAATAACAACAACAATAAACAACAACAACAACAACAATAATAATAATAATTAAGATTGTAGATAAGATAAGAGACTAGTACATGAAATTATATGAAAGACTGGTAAAATTCACAAATAATGGCAGTTGTTATAGAAATGAAAATGGGCAAAATATTTGTCTTGTCGAAAATCTTAATAATGATATTTATGGCAATATAAATAATTAGTCTGGTAATATGCCTCTGCTCTATAGCTCTTTTTTCAAACTCTAAATCTCTTGCTCTCTTTTTCATTACTGCTCCAGATGCGTCGAGTAAACGGTACCAGCAAGATCCAGTGCCTGTGTGATGGCGGCAAAGAGATAATCAGCGCTCTCAGCTTTAGTTTTAGCCCCAACACCATCAACTTCAGTACCACATTTAGCCAATTTGACCTGGGCGCCCAGAGCGTAGTCCTGGGCACTCTCGTGGGCATCTACCTGCTGTTTATGCTAATCGGCGTTTGGGCGCACTACAAGGACAGGGCTTCTATCATGAGTGTGAGTCGCCTTTAACTCAATGGCATGATCTCATCATTTCTCAACTAAGAGTTGACAAAATGTAGTTTCAGAATAAAGCTAGAAATGTTCATACTAAAAAGGCTTCAATGTAGTGATTTTTAGAGAGCCTCTGCTTAAGATATACATTTTAATATCAAGACCTCAAGAGTGCCCCCATACTTTTTTTCTTTTTTGCTCAAAAAGTTTTCTTTTTATATTAATAGTATTATGAGTCAACAATATATATAACTGTTGCAATCTACAGTTATTTTAAAGCGAAATTAAATTGATGGAAAGAGCCTTAGTTGCTTGCGTGTCGTCGCATGCAATTCTTCTCTTTTGCCACCAGATGTAAGTCCAGATTTGACAGTGGCACTTTCCCCTTTTTAGACTTTTTTTTGACGAAGGTAACTAAACGATCCACCAGTAGGGCAAAGGCCTGGAGAAAAAATGATAAGACTAACTAGGAATTTCTGTTGGATATTGGCTAGGGCATGAAAAAAAAATCGCACTCCTTTCTTTAATACTCCTTATACTTTTTACGGGTAAAATTCCTATAATGTTTATTTAAGTAGGAAGAAGCAGACTAATAGTATGATAAATGTTGAGTCGCAAAAACACCATTATCAATGAAATTTATAAACACAAATCTCCAATTCTCCAGTGGGGTGTGTTTCCGCTGAAGGACAACTACGCTGTAGATGACTACTATTACCTGCTTACAGTTCACACAGGCCTTCGAAAAGGTGCAGGCACCAAATCTAAGGTTGGCTTCTGCATTGCTGGTAGTCTGGAAGAAACAGGCGTTCGGGCTCTCTCAGATGGCGTCAGAGAAGTTTGTGTTATTTCCCTCTTATTAATTCTTTGTGTCTCATAAGTGCGTCAATATCCGATGTTCTGGTGTGAATATTATCGATTTTGTATGAGTATTTTTTGTTGTTGTGATACTTGAATCTTTTCGTTCCATTGTCATTTCCGCAGTACTTAAGACTGATGATTGTAGGAGAACTTATAAAGTGTTATTAAGATCCGCCCAGAAACAAAAAATTGCAAACGAAAGTGTGTGTTTTTTTTTTTCCTTGAACGGATTATAGAAAAAGTATTTTGAATTAAAAGAGTTGAAGAAGATTACATAATATCTATTTGATCTGATGCTGCTGAATAGGGTTTTGCTACTGGAAGTGTAGCCAACCTGGTGATGGCTGTACCAGGCTACCTTGGGGAGCTAGAGACTCTTCGCATTTGGCATGACAGCTCTGGCAAGGGAGACAACTCTTCATGGTACCTAGATAGGATAGATGTCACGGATCTGCAGAATGGCCATATGTAAGGCTTGCCTTAATTTTCTGGTGAAAGTAAAATAGGTAATAAATAAAGAGAAAAATTCAATGGGGTATAATTAGTTGTAATAATATTTGAGAAAAACGGAGAGAATTTAGGGAGAAAAAAGGGTGGCGGGAGGGGAAGAAATGGTGTTAGTACAGTTATCGCTATAGATGCATCGGAGCGTAAGCGTATTGAGTAATATTGCAGATGTCTGTGTGATTTTTTTTTTATCAAAGGAGACATCACTATTAACTGAAATAAGCAAAATGGGCCAACAGGAAAAATCGAAAAAATCCCTAAATTTTCTCCCAGCCCAGGACAACATAACGGCGAAAAAGAAATTCTTCAACCGTTAATTGCTTTTTTAAAGCCGTAGTTATTTCATTATTCTCTTGAGTGGAATCAAAAACAATTATAATAATCCGCTGTTTTGACCAAATTAGTTTCACAAGCCTGCCGTGTAAAAAGTTTAATGTCACTCTCTTAGTTAGTTTTAACGAAAAAAGTCATTCACTCTATCACATTGTACTCTTTAAATGAATACCTTGATTCATTCTTGCTCTTTTGTGTTCGACTCCTCGTGTTTCCAGATACCATTTTTTGTGCGAGGAGTGGCTGACGCCAGAGGATTCAGTGGACAGGATTGTCCAGCCTAGTAACATCAATGACCTGGAGTCTCTGCGCACTGCTTTCTTCACAAACACCAAACAGAAGGTCACGGAGGATCACATCTGGCTGTCTGTCTTTCTGCGGCCTGAAAGGAGCAGATTCAGGTATTTATTATGACTCATGGCTGAATTTGACTGAAACGCTTTTTAAATTTCCTTGCTAGTCATAGGTAAATGAGGTGTGAATTTCCCTGTTTGAGAGTCTTACACAAACCTTTGCGAACATAAAGTCGCAATGGTGGGCAATGTCAAACTACGAAGGACATGTTGATTTTTTGCCCTTTTTATATCATAAAATTTTCTAAAATTTCGTTTTTTCAAAAAAGAAAAAAAAGGAACTAGAATCATTTATTGCATCGTATCGATAATTTTTTTTTCTCCATCGTTTGTCCTCGTTCATTTTCCTCCTACTATTGTACACTTTCGAAGGTACTTCATCAAACTGTTTTTCTTCTTCACTTCCTCTCTATCCTCAACAAACGCCAGCCGCGTAGAGCGTGTCGGTTGCTGTCTGTGTTTCCTTGTCCTTGCCATGATCACTAGCGCTATGTTCTACCAGGGCGGCAACGACCTGGACAGGAAACAGCCCCGCCCCGATCTGGAAATGGGACCGTTAAAGTTTAGCCTTCAACAGGTGACTTTTACATTGTAAACATTTACTTAAAAACCACACAGACATAATAGTATATTTCGGTTTGTTTATTATTGTCCATTCATCAATTTAACGATATCATATTCTATGTCCCAAGCAGACTTGCTGGATGGAGACATTTGGTGACACCCACCTCATATGCGAGGTTTTTTGAGAGTCGCCAGAGAATTGAACCTGAGCAAGCTAAGATTAAAAGTCATATAGAGAGTGTAATTGGAATCATTGTAGACATACTGAAACCTTGAGTTTTATTCTCGCTGGATTAAGAAAATTTTGCAACATTTGAATAATAATGTTCGAAAACCCTCATTGTGATACCAAAAACTCATTATGCCAAAGTACAGATAGAAATATGTCATCGAGCAGATGCATCAGACATTCTTTTAAACGCTTGTTATTAAGCTTCAAAACACGATAATAGGCAAGGATAGATTTCAGGTTGTCTACACTTACCTCAAGGCCATCAGATCTTATTTTGTTTTATTTTGTGTCTTTAGGTGTGTAGCAAGATGATATTTAATTTATCTTATAACAGCTTTGAAAACAGAATAAATCCGTATGTTGAGTTTTGAATAAAATAAAAAAATAAAATTCATTTCTATTACTTCCAAAAATAGTGTAATATTATTTACTGATTTACCATGGGAAGTAATGTAAGGATATTTTTTTAATCGTTGAAACTTTTTTTTGTGTGTGTGTGTGTGTGCGTCTTTTTAGCCATTATTGTCAAAGTAAATTGTTCCTTTCAACAAGCTATTTTACAGAATAGAAGAAAATTGCCCAAATAAACTTCAATTTTGCTACCTACAATGCAAAAGATCCATTCAGCTTTGATGTAGATAAATACAATTTTTTTTGTCTTATTTCTTTTCATAAACTTTTTTTTTTATTTTACACAATTTCCTGGATCAGATGTACTACTCAGTTGTGGCTGCTGTGATCGCCTCTGTTCCCCTGGTCTTCATTATCTACCTCTTCCGGAAATCGAGACTTGTGTCTGAGCCAGGTAGATATTGGTGTTGCGGGAAGAATGTGAGTAAATCATCAGACGAAGGCGGCAAAAATGGCGGCATTGTAGGATCGGAGGGCTTCTGGGCTGACTGGGAGGAGGAGTTGAAAGAATACGTTATAGGGACGGATGAGAGACAAGGTAGGATGCAAAAAAAAAACAATTCGATAAAATTCACAGTTTATCTTAAGATTTAGATAATTTTTAAAAAATTGTAACAGGATAGAGCGGAAGAAAAATTTCATACATTTACTTTTGCATAGACAGAGACGTCCATTGTATTGCGAGATATGGTGAATTTAAGGCATTTAATTTTGAGATACGATAAGTAAGACTAATTTTTTGTTACAAAAATATTTAAAGGAGTCACACCTTAAAAACTGATATCTCTTCTATGAAATGTATGCACATAATATTACATTTATTATTGCCGTAACGGTGATTTATGTTAATATTAAAAGCTTCATAAAACCATTTAGCACGATAAAAAGAGTGGGGATATCAACAACATTGTTTCTCATTGTTGTGTTGTAAAGTCGACTCTAAATATTAGCATCTTAAAATAATTTGGACTCTTTATATTCAATACCTTGTACCTGACACACACTTTATACAATCATATATTTGTAATAATCAGAAACTCTCAACATGCTCTTAATATTTCATGTTACTTTGCTTATGCTGCATTAGCTCTACCTTAATAGCAAATATAGAAATACGTTAAGATGGAAGTTCCTCACGCCTGACGGGGCAACATCAGTTAATAAAAATACGTTACGGTGGAAGTTCCTCAAGCCTGACGGGGGCAACATCAGTTAATCAAAAGACGTTACGGTGGAAGTTCCTCTTGCCTAACAGGGGTAACTATCTCGTCAAAGATCCTCACAGAAAAGTGGGATGTTTCTCCCATACTTCAGGCTCTGATCTATACAATTTTAGAATTGTGAAGGTAATTTTGAAGAGCAACTAACTGGGAAAGGCTGTGGAGATAAAGAGGGACTAGATGGAATTTTTGTCCAAAGCAACTTTGTTCCTTCTATTTTTGATAAATAAAACTTAGCAGCCTAAAGCACCAGGTTTTTACTTAACCTCAAATCACTGTTGGCCTCGCCCAGAGAATTTGTGGCATTTTGGAAGCTCTGTTTGGTGTTATTGAGTGAGTTTTACAAGTATATTGTTATGTGCAATTATTTGGTATGAATATATAATTATAACACTGATAACATTAAACTGTCTCTCTTTTACTCATAGACGATCATCGTTGTGATGAGGATACCAATAAGCAAGACAAAGAAGAAAATAAAGACGGCTGGAAAAAGAAAAAAAAGAAGAAGACCAGTTGCTGCGCTAGAATGCCATGGATGGCCAAGCTGGAAAGACACTTGGCGGAACTGGACAAAATCATGCTCCTCAAACCTGGTCCGAAAACTTTGAACCTTTAAATCCATGCACAAAAAAAAATTGTAAAACTCCACATAAAAGTAATGAACAAAAGAGTTTCTTAATATTATTGTGAATCCATAACTCGGATAGTCCATTATTCTATTCTTATATCCACATCTGATTGTCGGGGTTATGTGAATATGATTTTCGATTAGCTTTCAGGTGCAAAACTAAGTGGTGGTATAAGAGTGAGAGAAGATGAAGAGGGTCATTCCTGGGCTATCGGAACTTTAATCACTATTGCGTAACTCTAGAATTAGATTTTTAAAACATACCTCAGTCTGAAATCTGCGGGGACTCCCTTGCTTGTCTGATCTGTGACTTCCCTGGGGCATTATAAAAAATAATAAAAAAACACAAAAAAAACTGTGGAAAGCTGTACACATCTAGATTGTTCCGTGACCTGGAGATCCAAATGAAGAAAGGAATACCCCTCAAAATTTTCATTTCAGTCCCAGCTAACATTTTTTTAAAACTTTTTTTCTCGAACCTCATCCCCTCCCGCGCCTCCTTTCTTTGAACCTCTCATTTCC
>BLXT01006392.1:2161189-2176958 GCA_019648995.1 Plakobranchus ocellatus | reverse complement strand
ATAATAATAATAATAATAATAATAATAATAATAATAATAATAATAATAATAATAATAATAATAATAATAATAATGGAGCCACACTCAAACGTGTAATGCCTATACAAATCTTTGAAGGGCCTCAATAAAATCCACAAAAAAAATATAAGCTTAGTACGTTACTCTAGATCATGCTATTTTATATGGGCATGTTTTAAAATCCAAAAGTTGTTTTATGGATTTCCAAAACGACATTTTATAACCTTATTTAAAACTTATTTGGCATGCCAAACAAAATATATTGCCGGTAGACTTTTTTAGTTAGCCACAAATCTGATGATGTCACATTTTTATGCCTAAACTACACATGAGGCTCCAGAAACAACAGCGAAGTTGCATCAAAGAAACAACAGCGAAGTTGCATCAAAGAAACAACAGCGAAGTTGCATCAAGAATAGCTCAAGCAAAGACAAATTTCCAGAAAATGAAAACAGTTCTGACAAATAAAAACATATCCATCCGGACAAGAAGAAGAGCCCTTGAGTGCTATATAGAGCCCATCTTGATGTATGGATGTGAGGCCTGGACAATATCAAAACAGACTCAGAAGAAGCTGGAGGCAGCGGAAATGTGGTTCCTTAGAAGAATGCTGCGAATCTCATGGACAGCAAAGAAGACAAATGACACAGTTTTGGAGGAAGCTCATACAACAAGACTACTCATAAGCAAAATCCGTAAACGTCAAGCAACCTTTTTCGGCCATGTTATGCGAAGAGAAAAGTTGGAGAATCTTGTAACAACAGGAATGTTGGAAGGAAAACGCAGTAGGGGAAAACAACGAGAAAAGCTCATTGAAGGCCTGACAGACTGGCTGAAGGCAGGGAAATCGTTGGAAGCAATAGAAGCGACAAAGGACAGGAAAAAGTGGAGGACCATGATCGCCAACGCTGTAAAGCAAGGCACCTGATGATGACACATGAGGCTCCATCAGTATTGAGGTCTAGATCTCTCAAGTGAAATGCGTCTGAATCTAACAGAGTAATTTTATCGATCTAGATTTCTAGATCTCGGCCCGATTGTAGATCTAAATTTATATCAGCATCTCATTTTATTTCATAGAACGCGCAAGTTTTTTAGATACATAGATTCTAGAGTTCACTTCGATCTAGATTTATGAAATGATTTCTCGTGATAACATTTTGATTATTTGTACTCTCTCTCTCTCTCTCTCTCTCTCTCTCTCTCTCTCTCTCTCTCTCTCTCTCTCTCTCTCTCTCTCTCTCCTGGCTCACGCTGTTACGGTTCTTCTCAGTAGAACGGGTCATTGAGCTTCTAGTAATTTTTTACTTTGCTTTATGACAATTATAGTCCCGGTTTTTTTGCACACCTATATCTTATTGCAACTATGCAAAACTTATAAACTTTTTTTTTTAAGCTTCGCTTCTTATGCTTTGTTCGTATGCGCAAAGGAAAAGTAAGCCCAATAGCGTATTTAAAGAGTTAGATAACATAGACAAAAAAAAAGACTGTTTGATTGTCTTTTCATCAATATTTTTGGATAAAGTCTAGAAGCCAAACAAAAAAAAAATCATAGATTGAAATCATTCACAGGTAACAGATCTCAAAATGGCAAAGAAGCTCCAGGCAGACGCAATCAGCGGTCCAACGATTGGCACAAATCTTACCGAGTTCTCCTGGTCCAAAGGATCGTCTGGAAGTCCCCACAAAGGATTACCGGATGTGTACGACTTCCCTTTTATTATGATGCAACCAAAAAAGCTCGATCTGGACTGAGTTTTCATTACAATTATAAAATAATGCGTTAAGATGTATGAATATTGTAAGCTCTGGCAAATTTCTACTACTACTACTACTACTACTACTACTACTACTACTACTACTACTACTACTACTACTACTACTACTACCACTTCTTCTTCTTCTTCTTCTTCTTCTTCTTCTTCTTCTTCTTCTTCTTCTTCTTCTTCTTCTTCTTCTTCTCCTTTTCCTCCTCCTCCTCCTCCTCCTTTTCCTCCTCCTTCTTTTTCTTCTTTTTCAGATGCCAGAATTAAAAAAAAATAAATTTTATTCTACTTTTAATATGTAGACTTTCTCTATCAATGGGTACTCAACCAAATAGCTTAACCTGAATAATTTTAAGCGAAGCTGCAAAGGGCAAACATACGTCTTAACGCTTAAATTGACGTACAGGCAAAATTTACATGTGCACTTGAAGTTAATTGCAATATTAACATTATTGGTTTTTCTTTGGAGAATACTGTTTTACGTGGAACCAAGCAATAGGTTTGTAAAACAATGAACACAATTCCGAAGGTTGAAATTCATTAAAATTATTTATGAATGAGTATATGAAACAACTTTAAAATATCTATCTATATCTATATTTTATCCGTCTGTCTGTCTGTCGATATATTTATTTGTTTGATTGTCAAAAAAAACATTATAATTTATTTGAATGCCACACTTTTCTAGGCGTTGTACATATTTTTGCTTCGATTTGTTATTAAAAATTGTGACTACTAAATATTTTTCTGTGAAATCTAATGCGCGTTATAAGTGAAAGAAAAAAGACGTCTTGGGTTTTTTTTTTTTGTGCTCTTCATTATGATATAAAAGAGTTCTTATATAGTCTTGCTCAGAGTTAGTTATGAATCTTCAAAATTTGTTTTAACAATACGTGATTTTTTTACAATAAGAAGGTGAGAAATTTAATTTATATTTAATGCTTTTGTTACCGGGAAAGGCGAAATTTAAATTTCTACAAAGAATTTCCTTTTTCTTAACACAACCTCTAACTCGCAGCTATTTTGCTTTTGAGATGCAAGCTTATCTACGTCATATAATAGTGAAGAGAGTATTGTAATTATTACCGAAAAAACGTATTGTATGCTTTCAGTTTGTTCTATAAATTTATCGTGAATTCAAACGTAACTGAAGAAAATATTGAAAAAGAATGCATTTTAAGGGAACAGTAACAATAGTTGATAAAAATGCCTTTGACGTTTGGGTAATATATAAGTTACAGTTGGAACTGACAACAACAACAACCGCAAAAACAACAATGCAAAAAAAAAAAAAAAGCATAACAATGCAAAAGAAAAAAAAACACAACAAAAATGCGAGCCCTGGCGATGCTTAATTTGGTGCCGAATGACAATAAAAATAGCATAGAGATTAATGGAGACGTTGATGTCGAGTTTCAATTTATTGGCCAGGTCCGATCCACGCCGAAGGCACCTAAAAGTGAACAAACTCTAATTTTGACTTCTCGTGCTTTTCATTCCAGTGCATCTTTCATCCATTTATCATAAGATAACAATCATCCCCTCCAAGTATTGAATATAAGAGGATGTTTATACTATTATGCAGTTCAATTATGTATCACAGACTTTTGCTCACAATCTAAAATCTGAATATTTTGTAAAATCGTTTCTCATCAACTTTCTCTCTCTCTTTCTCTCCCTCCCTCTCTGTCTGTATGTCTGTCTGTCTATACCTATCTATCTATCTATATCTAATATTGAAAGTCTGACGTTGCAAATTGTGATGTAGAGAGACGAAAGAAAGTTATTCATGCTTAAAAATGTGTTTGTATTGCTTAATATTCATTGTAAACATTTCATTGTGTAAATTTTCAAACCTGCCTAAAATGATTTTCTAAAAGATTGTTACTTTTCTCTTTAGACTGATTCAAACTAGTCTCTAAATTAAAATAAATGTGTAAGGCATGCATTTCAACTTATGTTAGTTTTATTATTATTATTATTATTTATTTTTTTTTTTTTTGTAAATAGGATTTTTATTCTTTGCACGTTAATACAAATGCACTACACATTTTTTTGTTTTGTTTTGTTTTGTTTTTATTTATGATAGTTTTTTTATGATTAAATACATCTTGTGTTAGTTGGCACAGGAAATCAGTATTTCATTGTTAATGAGACATGACATGTATATTAGTTTCTGTCAAACAGTTTCTATGATGTACTTAATTTTCTTCTAATAACAATAACAATTCTATAGCCTAAAACTAGGTAGATACAGTAGATTTTTTTAAATTTTCATAATCCTGCCTCTATAATTTTGAAGACTGATAAAAGGACATTCTAATTTAAGCACCAGACGGCTGGTTGGAAAAAAAAAGGTTCCCACAATTTTTTTTATTTTGCTTTTCTAGTTTAAAAAATTTTTGACTTAAAATAAAAAATCGGCAAATAAAAACAAAACAAAACAAAAAATCTCCACCATAATTTTGCATCTTTTCTTATCTAAGCAAACAGAAGCCTTCGATACTGTTTGTTACTTTTACCAAAACATGTTGCTTCATTAATATTAGAACAGAACATAAATTACTTATATCGATTCAAAAAATCAATATTGAAAATAGTAAAAGT
This sequence comes from Plakobranchus ocellatus, assembly GCA_019648995.1. Classification (NCBI taxonomy): domain Eukaryota; kingdom Metazoa; phylum Mollusca; class Gastropoda; family Plakobranchidae; genus Plakobranchus; species Plakobranchus ocellatus. The sequence continues at coordinate 2,172,567 of BLXT01006392.1, read as the reverse complement.
GATGTTAAGGAAAAGCCAAAGGAAATGATAAATGGAGATACCAGAAGAAAATATAATATGCGGTTTCGTTTTTTTAAGAACAGCGATTCCCAAACACAGTGCGTAATCAATGCAAACATATTTAGCTTAACAAGACCTGTTAAAATAGAACTTATAATAGTTCTTACTGATACCAAAGATCTTAAACATTTTCTGGGTCACTGCTCTATGATGCATTTAGCAATTTGATGGTTTTTGCAGTCTCCGGTATACAATTATCGTAGCTTTCTGGTCTTTGTACCAAGAGTAAACCCATATCTAGTTCATATGTTACATAATTTGCTAAACACAGATGAAGTGCTGATCTAACTTCACCGCCAGAACAACATACGGCCAAGCAATCAAAAAAAAAATTATGGCATTGGCATTCTTAGAATGTTATCTATGTCTTTTGTTTTCTTGCTGACAGCTAGGAATGTCTGGGCTGCATTCTAACAAAGGAGAAGTTGTGCCTTCATGAACAAAAGACTTTTTTCAACCAGAAGAACCAGAGCAGAGAAAAATTCTTTCCTAGGGCAGGTCCGCTGATGGCGTCCGCCAGGAATGTTTTGGCCTGTTAAAGTCTGTCACCTGGAGGCAAAGGGTAGTCACACTGTCAAGGTTCATGTAAAATTGAGATTATAAGAAAACATTAATCTGTAGGCCTATATAATCGCGTTGTCAAGAAATTTCGGGGTTTTCTATGCATTTGAAAAAAAAATCACCTCTTCCATACGAATCGAAGAGAAATTACAAATTACAGCAAAGTCGGCAGAAAAACACTAATAATATCTAAGAGATGTTGCGAAGAGATCATCAACCTGTAGATAATGAAGTGTGACAAAAATCACTTCTTCCACTGATAGATTACAAGGGAAGTATGGAACCCACAGGGAAAAGAAACAGAGAAATGTGATACGAGGAAATGCATGGGGAGAAGACTTACTTGGAGAGGGGACTTGGAAGCAGAAATGAAGCAGTTTGGATCACAAAAACTAGAGGGAGCCAAGAAACAATTGCCTACGAATGGAGAGAAAATAAAATATGAAAGGCGGTCATTTTGACCCATTTCCCAATGTCTCAGGAGGGGTGAAAAAAAATATTGCATACTCTGCAATGTACTATACTCCAAAAAACTTCTAGATACTGTAGGTTTAGAGAGCAAAAGAATGGGCCTGTCTTTGAATGTAAGAAAATAGAATGTATGGTCATCTCAAAGAAATCCTCTAACTCCAAGTGCAATCTCTTTATCAAAAGCGAACAAATGAAACAAGTTACAAAATTCAAATATTTAGGCTACTCATAACATCAGATGGGAGATGTACAAGTGAAATAAAGTAAAGAATAGCTATAGCCAAAGATACATCCCAAAAATTTAAACCAATACTGGCAAATAGAAAAATAAAATAAAGGTAATCAAAACATATGCATGGTCACTACTAATAAACAAGGAAACAGAAAATAAAACTAAAAGCAATAGATATGTGGTTTATCAGAGGAATGGTGTGGATATCATGGTCAGAAAAAAGTCCAATGAATTGGTACTGATAGAGGTTAATCTCGAGCGATCACTAATTAAAACCATAAGACAGAGGCAACTACAGTTGTAGGCCATATTTGCCGACACAAGGGTTTAGAACACTTAGCAATCACTGGAAAGGTTGAAGGCAAACGTAGTAGAGGTAGACAGATAATTTTGTTGAAAGTCTCAAGTCATAGGCAATAGGTAAGGGTAGCAATAACAACTTTATAAGGTTAACTGAGAATAGCTTTGAGTGGAAGAACATGATCGCCAATATCTTTTCCAGACAAAGTACCTGATAATGATGATGATGATGATGATGATGATGATGAATTAACAACTATAAGCCAGTCTCAAATCTCCCTTTTTTTTATAAAATATTTTTTGAAAAAATATTTCTGAAAAGGCTTTTTTGCCAATGATTTAAATGAAGAATGTCAGTCAGCTTACAAAGAACATCATAGTAGTTAGTACCGAAACGGCCATACTAAAACTAACATTAGATATTTTGAACGAGAGAAAAGTTTGTTTATTAACGCTACTCTACTAGACCTGTCAGCGGCATTTGATACCATCCACCACAATATCTTTCTAAAGCGACTTGAAATTACTTTTGGGGTTGGTAGAACGAATTTTGCCTCGTTTCAATTATTTATTCGTGAAAGATCCCAATATGCCATCATCAGAAACTGTATATCTGATTCTGTCATTTGAAAGTGTGAAGTCCCCCAGGGCTCTGTTCTTACTCCCACATTGTTTACAATGTATACTAAATCTCTTGTTTCCATCCGATGCACTTTGACATGAAATACCATTTATATGCTGACGATAGTCAATTTTTTATAATGTAACCAATCTAGAGCATCTAACTGATCTAACTTCAAACACAAACGATTGTCTATTAAAAATTAAAAAATGAATGAATAGTAACAGAAGAAAATTAAATAAAGAAAAAACTGAAGCTATTTTATTTCCTAACCCCCATCTATCGCCGCAGGTGCCAGATATTTACTTAGATATAAAGAGTACTTAAATAGGACCTGCTGATGCTGTAAAAAATATGGTGTTTGTATAATCATGATATTTCCATGTACATGCACGCATCAATACTATATGCAAGAGTATTAAATTTCACCTCCGAAATATACGTAAAGACAGGCGTTAACTATCAACGGATGTACTAAGACCCTTGTCACGACACTAATTTCATTTCGTTTAGACATTGTAATTTGATTCTCGAAGGAGCAACAGCTAACAAAATCTCTAAGACTCAATCCATCCAAAATAGTGCTACTAAATTAGTTATGAAATTCAAACACCAAGATCATGAAACACCAATCTTGAAAGATCTACACTGGTTGCCAGTCAAACAAAGGACTGAATATAAAGCTACCTTAATGTATTATAAATGTATTAATAGCTTAACGCCAACTTACCTCAGAAATTGCCTGGAAAAATATCTACTATCTAGAACTCTTAGTTCGTCAAGTGATAAGACATTACCGAGAGTTTTACACACTGGTTATAAAACTATTGGACAAAGATCATTTAGAAATTTCGGTCCATTTGTTTGGAATCAGTTCCCGATGAAAATACATAAAGCTAAAAATATCGAATTTTTTTTTTTTAATCTTAAAACAAACTTGTTAATACATTGAATGTTTTGTAAGTAAATATAGCTGTAGTTGTGGTGGTGGTAGGTTGTGTATGTGCATGTGTGTGTTTGGAAAAGGGGAGGAGGGTGGGAGAGACAGGAAGGAGTGTGGATGAAGAGAGAGAGGGAGAGAGCGAGAGAGAGAGAGAGTGAGAGAGAGGAAGCGAGGGAGAGGGGTGAGGGGAGGGAGAATAAGAGAGAGAATGTGTGAAATTATATCCTGTAACATTCATGTGTTTTATTAAAGTAAAATTATATACCTTGTGCATTGTGTGAAATGTAAAGCACATAGAGGTCATGGTGCTGTCAATATTACCTAACTCATTTTTGGCGTAATGGAGAGAATCGAGTTTAAGTGATGTTAAAAGCCAAAACAAAACTTACAATGAATTTTTGGAGTTATACCCTTATTTTCCCCTTTTCTACATCTAATTACTGTGTTATTTTTTTTTATTTTTAGGTAAAATTATGCGATAAACACGACTTAGGCAATCTTGGCAACAGCTGAACATGAGTTAGGCAATCTTCGCTTTAATGCAGTTGAGTTGGGCAATCTTGGTACCAGTGGAACCTGAGTTAGACAATCTTTGCATTAGTGCAGATGATTTAGGCAATTTTGGCACAAGCGATACCTGAGTTAGGCAATATTGGTCAGTCTTTTTCTGTTAATTATAAAAAAATTGGCCCCGCAACTTAAAAAAACAAAAAAAAAAGTTTTATCAGATGTCGTTTTATGAAGAAATGTAACTAAAAAAGATATCATTCGATTTTTGCCTACGTCAGACTTGACCAGTATTGGCAGCAACATGACGTTGAGTAGCCATGTTAGATATGGGCTGTATAAATGCTCTTTATTATCATTATAATCATCATCATCATTATTATTATTATTATTATTATTATTATTATTATTGTTATTATTATTATTATTATTATTATTATTATTATTATTATTATTATCAGTAAATTAAAAATAAACAGACATGGCATGATTAAACATTGGTTTCTTGAGTGAATTGGCCCTGCGCTATTAATATTCAAAAGTAGAAACTATTATTTAAAAAACCTACTTGTGCCCGACTTGTGAACTTTTATATATTTATATATATATATATATATATATATATATATATATATATATATATATATATATATATATAAAGCACTGTTGTTAAATAACTAGTGATAACAAAATCCCAAAAGCTCGACATATCTCTAAAATACCGAGTTTTCACGTATCAACATCAGTTTTACAATCATAGCATGATGTATTATATATTATAATATAGCAGTGGAGTGTCAAAAATGGTTTTCTTTTGCCTCTAAACACTTAATATTGTAAAAGAATTTATCCCCCACTGTTACCTGATGGACTACCTCCCATAATTTTATATGATTTGGTATGTAATGGTACAATACTTTGTCATTTAAAACATAAAGAGATTAAGATGTTCACGCACTTAGACCTAGCAACAGAAAAGAAAAGATAAGACAAAGGGCGAGAGAAAAATTATAACATATCAGAGTAGGATTCGAACCCACACCCTCGTTGGCACCCACCGCCTTGCCAGACAGAGGAACCAAACGAACAAGCCACTGAATCATCCGCTTAATAGAAGTGTCTGACTCAGGTCATTCGCCAACCCACTCATCCGACTAGAGTATATATTTTGTGCAAGTGTGGGAATCTCTCGAACTATTGTTACATGATAGAACATGCCAAAACAGCTACGACTAACTGTGGATGTTCGAAGAGATGCATGATAACCAAGCAGGGTTATAGAGTTATGGAGGTATTGCCTTGTTGCCGCGAAACGTCACTACCGGCCATCACCTGGTTTCCGGGCTCTGGATTACTAAGACGTTACTGCATTTTTCTGTCTAAACATTAGACCGGCGTGTCAACGATTTAGCTAATCTTTTCGAAAACAGCTTTTTAAAAAAATCGGAGTCTATTGCATTTCAACCTGAGATACCCTTGGGTAGATTTAGAAACGTGAAGCAGAGTGTAGGGTGAGTTTTTTATTGCTTAATTTGATCCGTTTGAACGGTATTATCGAAAATGGAACTAGTGCGCCTAGCAAGCAACCGTAGATCTAACCTCAAAACTTTAAAATCTGATCATACATTATGGAAAAACTTTAGAGTCAATAAGCAATCATAAAGGACGAATCAATCTGTGCAATAATAAATCTAATTTGTGTAGCTGTTAATTTTCTATTTAGTCTGAGTTTTTTTTATATAGATCTAATAGAAACCCCTCAGTAGCCTTGACCGGGCCACACTTAGTAGTGGCTAGCGTCACTATTCAAGTTCGGAAAAAACTTAAAAATAGTATTGTGCAACAAGGCAATAGAGAGAGTGAAAGAGAGAATCGTATTTGAATATGTGTGTATGCATTTATATTTGAATGCATATTTGGTTCATACTATATATATTTATTTATATACTAACATGATGTATATGTATATATGTATGTAAATGTGGACATGTATATGTTTATAAAAATGTGCATATTTTTATATCTATTTACTAGTTGCTGAATAACCCGTTCTACAAATGGAACGGGTGAGTTAAACAAAAGTACCGTCATGAGAGAGAGAGAGAGAGAGAGAGAGAGAGAGAGAGAGAGAGAGAGAGAGAGATCTCAATAAAGGCACGATTTAAGTAGTGAATTCTTGCCAGTTTAGATCTAGATTCTCGTGGATCTAAATCTTTAATTGGGCACTGAATCTTCATTTGCAGAATCAGGCCTATCTAGATCTAGAAACGCCACCTTGATTTCGATATCTAAGCTAGAATCTAGACCTTTGCTTCCAGGCACAGCCAAACAATGAATAATAATATAGAATCTAGAATTGGAATAACCAAGATAATGAATGATGCTGCGTTGCTTGCAAGGAATACAGCCCAGAATGAAAGCATAGCTATGATGAGAATGCAGAACTATGTTAAGTCTTTCTACGTCTAGATCTAATGACGCTTCGCTTCCAATTTTGTGTATCACATTCAAAGAATGTTTTCGGGCAAGAGAAACTATTCAAAATATAAAAGTTATTTTAAAAAATACCACTTATTATTTTGTTATTGCAAAGAAATCTCGGCAATGGTTTTCAGAGGATAGAATGGCTGTAGTAAACAAAAGCTTAAAATAAATAATAATGTATCAATCATTGTTTGGAAATACTTTATCAAAACCTGTTCAGCATGTCGAGGTCTAGATCTGGATAAAAAAATAAGAACTCTGCTTATAGTCTAGTAAATTGTTTTTTAAATATACTGTACACAGTTCTTTAGCCTGAAAGCTAAATGATATGCTAATTATAGCAGTTTTCATTTCTTAGCGGTGACAGTTAACATCGAAATTGACGGTTACATATGGATAAGAACGACTTGTGCTTGTAGAAGTCATCGTAACTGAATCAGAATCTCAACTCAGGGGCAAAAATTTGACACAGTTTCAAGATTTTAATTCTTTTCAAAAGCCGCGCAGAGTGAAAACAATATGGAAAGATGACACTATCCCTATGAATAAGAAGACAAGATCCTTCTTTGGTTTTTACCATCTATCTATACGCATGTGAAACAGAGACTTTCACAAGAGAACTAAGAAGAGAAATACAGCTAGATCTAATATTGGAAATAAAATGTTAGACTTCTCTTCAGGGCGCAGTGGAAGGAGGTACCGTAGGAGGAAAGGATACTGATAATAGAATGAAGAGAGATATATTTCGCACAGACGCAGGCCTTCGACATAATAGGAAGAAATGGAGCAGACCGACTTTCAGGTAGTTCTGTACCAAACAATCAGGTGTAAATTAGAGGCACAAAGCATGGCAAAGCAAGGCAAGACACCTTTAGATTAGTTGTAATAGGACAGATAAAATGAATCGAGGGCAGTTGGGATAATATTGGACCTGTCTTAAAAAATAATTATTATCTTCTACCTGAAAGGTGAAAATCAGCGCCGATTAAGATCAAAGCATATTTTACTGGATGACTGCAAATTTACTTTAGCTGGATCATAATTAAATTTGGCAGCCTGAGGTGCGATATATAAAGTTTGTTCCATTTTTTTGTATTTCGTAAATTCGTTTGCAAGGTCAGATTATGGTTTATTATTGCGGAGTAACATCAGCAGAGAATTGAAACAAAAAGACATTTCTAATAGTCTTGTATATTCAGACTCCGATACAACAAGGTTAAATGGTTGATACCACCAGAGAAGTTTAAACCAAAAGGACATATTTCTAATTTTCTTTTATATGCAGAACTCATTACAATAAGTTTAATCGTCACAAATAAAAACCTTTTTTTTTTAATTTATCAAGATACTGATAGTTATTGATCATGCTTTACCATTTTTTAACAGGTATATTTTATAACACATATTATGTATCTTAATTTTGTAAGAGGATAATAATGTTAAAGCACAATCTTAACATTCTTAGTGTTACCTAATAGGTATGAATTTTTCTTTTGCTTCAAAGATCACATTTTTATTTCATTTTCTTTTTGATAAAGTAATTAACTAGGCCTAACGTTTTGTAAAAATGTCTTTTTTTGAAATCAAACAAAAACCTGCTAGTAAATGTCTCTGCCATACAGTTGTTTCGCAGAAGTCTTCAGAAAGGCAATTCTATGTTTCATCAGCAGAAACTAGACTATGGGATTTAACGTCTGCTTACATTTTGAGGAGAAAAGTAATTATTTTGTTCAGATTGGAACAATCTAATTGTTGTCATTAGCTATACCACATTATGACAGAACTTGAAAATAAAAATATCTATCATAAATTATACTGATTTAAATTAGTTACTTGATTATGATATTGTAGATTGTTAGGTCCATTAATGCTTTGTTTGTCAAATTCTTGCTAGGTATTTGAATAGATTAAATAAAAATTTTGTATGTGTTTTGTGGACCGTGTGTCTGGTTTTGTTGCTTTGCCCGTCTTTGTGAGGTTCATCTGTTTGTAAAGTACAATGGCCTACCCAGATCTCTTCTGTGTGTGTGTGTGTGTGTGTGTGCGAGTTTAAACAGGTATTCTGTTCCGAGTTTGTGTATCAGAAGAAACTTACCTGTGAATTCAACTCCTTTTTTTTTTATTTTTGTTTTCATCAATAATATAATATGTGTGTGTGTGTGTATGTTTGTTTGTTTGTTTTTTGCCGACAAGTTTTTGACCAATAAATAAATATGTTAGTGCCATATCTGAAAACTCTTTTTTATTTTTGTTTTTTTTTTTTGTTTTGTTTTTTTGCCATTGTCAAACTTACAAGTCGATTATACCATTTGCAACGTTTGCAATAAAGAGGTAAATAAACTTCTTTTAAAATTGAATGTCTGATTTTCTTCTTTACTTTTTCTTTACGTCATAAAACATGTTGTTCAAACATAATGTACATTGTATTGTAACTTGCACAAGCACTTAAACAACCTGCCTACGTAACAACCTATCTAGCAATCTACCAACCTACCTATTTGCTTACCTTTCTATCTATCTATCAATCTATCTATCTTTCTATCTATCTATCTATCTATCTATCTATCTATCTATCTATCTATCTATCTATCTATCTATCTATCTATCTACCCATCTATCCATCCATCCATCCATCCCTCTATCTATCTATCTATCTATCTATCTATCTATCTATCTATCTATCTATCTATCTATCTATCTATCTATCTTTCTATCTATCTATCATTTGTTTGTGGGTCTAAGTTTCGTCTGTCTGTCTGCCATTTTAAGTTTCTTTCTTTCTCCTATTGTGAGTATGAGTGCGTCATCTCTCTCTTTCTCTCTGTCTTTTTCTTTTATTCTCTCTCTTCTGCACCAAAACAATTATTACTGATTAGGACTGAAAGGGGAACAAAAACATTATGAACAATTAGGACCTTTATATGGTTGAAAGTGTTGGACCATGAAGAAGGAAAAAGAGAAAAAAAAGTGGATGCAGTAGAGAGGTTGTTGATCAGAAAAATGAAATATCATAATTAGTAGAAATCCAAAATCCGGAACAGATAGTAAATAATGTAGAGTGATAATTAGTTAAAAGCAGGAGGCGGAGAAAGCTACCATTTTTAGGACACACTTGCCGACACTTACTGGAAAGATTGAAGGCATATGCATTAGATTTAGAGGTAGACAGAGAGTAACTTTTATTGAAAGTCTTATGTCATGGCATGGCAATAAGTAATGGTAGCAGCCACAGTTTATAAGGTTAGCTGATAACAGGTTTGAGTGGAAAAACAGCATCGCCAATGATGCAGGACACGTAAAGAACGCAGGTATTCATCAGTGTGAAGATGAGAAACGAAAAGATGCAAACATTCGGCCGCTTTCAAAATGGTAAGACAAAGGTCAGATTACACCAAAGATCAAAATGTACAATAGCACTGCGGAAAACAGTTGCAGTCACTCGCTATAGACTGATATTGAGTCACTGTTCAAGCAGTACTCTACCACAGATAAAGGGTTAAAAATTATTTCAGATGTGATTGTTCTAAGCGTAAGCCCACACTGGAGGCGACGCGACTTGTAATATTCGACAAGACGGATTGATGTCGCAGTTACTGTGCGCCACCCATTTACAAGTTGGCCTGATAATTGTGTAACAAGACTGGCCTTGCAGTTATCGCGGCAACGGTAAATAGAATTATGTGTGGTCACGTAATGCTCCCCATTCCCCCTCCCCTCCCTCTTTTCCTTATCCAAAAGAGCCGCTGTCGTAAGACCAGGCTGCAAAACACAAAGGGTTGCTCCGACCCTTCGACAAGTAGCGGAGTTGGTGTGCGCTCGCACCAAAAAAAACCAGAGTATCTTCAAACATGTATTGTTGGACACGTGAACTGCTGCCTCCAGAGTGGACTCTCCATAGTACGGTTTGGAAAAAAAAAATTAGAAGATTATTTATTTAAATGGAAAGATAAAAGCGCCTTGTTTCTGCCAACTCTGGACTAAATTGATTTATCGATTAAATTATCGCACAACTGTTTCTGAATGCAGCCGTCAGTTTCCTAAGATTACAGCTGTTGATTTTACATCGAAATCTCAAATGTAAATGGTATGATTTTTGGCGAGTGCGCAAATTTGTTTTTGCACCAAAACAACTATTACTGATTAGGAGTAGTATTAGATCACCAGTTTACATACTCAGGGTGCTGAGACCTTTGACATCAATTATCTGTAAAATAAAACGATTACTATACACCTCCTTGGAGTGTTGTGTGCACGTTCCGGATAATGGGATCGGTGACATCTGACACATGTAAAACAATACGGTTACTGTTTATCTCCTTGGCGCCTAGTCTACACATTCCGGGTGCTGGAATCGATAACTCCCGATACCTGTAAAACTAAACGATTTCTCTAGATCTCCTTGGTATTTCCCCGTAAACAAACTGTGATCTATAAGAACTGAAGGACGGCAAAATATTTAAAGATCTTTGAAGGGTGAATTCTTCCTTCAAATACAATTCTATTTATGTTGGGTCTGAAAAAAGAGGCAAGAAAATAATTTTGGTAAAAAACTCATGCATACAGGGGAAAATGTTATAGGCCTATCCAGATCAGAATACTGATGAGCCGCTACATTAGATTTAGATTAAAAAAAAAAACAAGAAACCCCATTTTTTTTCTTAAATATACATGCACTTTAACTCAAAATTTATGGGTACCTTATCTAATAACTCAGAGCTAAGGCAATCTGAATTTTGATGTGTAACAATAAAGAAATGCATAAAAAAAATACAAAGTCAAAACAAATGTTATGGCCAACTGGTAAAAAAAAACGAAAAAAAATTTGTTTAGGATTGTTATCAGAAGCAAATTATACCCATGTCCAGAATGACTCTTCCAGCGTGTTATATGAATGAAATTCAATACCAATGATAGAAGTTTATTTTTGAATAGGCTACATATTTTTATTTTATGAAACCGTACAAACATATGCTAATATATATATATATATATATATATATATATATATATATATATATAATATATATATATATATATATATATATATATATATATATCCATCTATGTGCCTAGCTGTTGCTTTTAGTCATGGACAATGGCCTACGAGAGATAAGGACCGAACTAAACCCCAGAAATAACAGTGTATATCAAGAACACTGAAGAACAGAGTTTTGGATGCACTATTAAATTTGTGCCAT
>BLXT01006392.1:2133480-2139280 GCA_019648995.1 Plakobranchus ocellatus | reverse complement strand
CACTGTAATTCTCTCTCTCTCTCTCTCTCTCTCTCTCTCTCTCTCTCTCTCCACCTCTCCGTCACTCTGCCCCTTTCTTTATCTGTGTCTTTACCCTGCTCTAACTTTTACTTTTATCTCGTTTTCTTTCTGCCTCCTTTCTCTTCACCTCACTTACCAAAGTTCTTTTTCTCGCTCCGTATCTCTTCCCCCCTCCCTTTTTCTCTCTCCATTTCTCCGTCTCTCTCTTTAGCTTTTCACTTTGCTTCTCTTGCACTCTCTGTATATTACCTCCTCTTTACCTCTTTTATTTTTCTTTTCTTTATCAAACATGATTTGGTTTCATACGCTAGCATGGCCCAAATGGTTAGATTTTCTGTGTATGTTTATGGGATTGTTGTTTCTTTTATACATGTATGTGTATCGTTATGGACCAGAATAAAATTTTCCTTTTACATTTGTGAAATCACTCACTTTCGAGGCTTATTTGAATATTAAGGCCAGGGTCTAAGAAGAATTTGATGCTTTTAATTTATGCGATTTTTCTTCGTCATAATTGAACAGTTCAAAAGTAAACGCAATATAGAAAGTGAAGTTTTATCTAAAATAAGCCTCAAGTGGAGACGAGAAGAGATTGTCTTCTCTCTGTGTTAACGGTTGGGGTATCTTTGTTGACACATTTTAACATCATCCCTCTTAGATCTGCAGCTCTCCCTTCCGTCTGTCATACGAAACACGACAAAACATTTGTGTACTTATTATCATCTCCTATCGAAATGTAGCGAGCATTGGATAGAAATCTTGCTATTACTAACTCCTATCACTCTGTTTTCTCTCTTTCCCAGAATGATCCCCGCCTGCCCTCCCGCTCCCGTGAAACAACACAAGCTCTGCAGCAGAGTAAACAAAGATAGCCTGGAGGATGAGCCGGCTTGTGCTCGGTGCCTCAACCTGCAAAATGACCATCACCTTAACCTGTCAATCCAACAATATCTTAGAATGCAAATCCATTTGTGCACCAGGGTCGCACACCTGCCTGTCACCAAGGCCCTGGCGCCAAAGAAAAACTGTGGTGTCCAGAAAGTTTCTCTTAAGCATAACAAAGGTATTTTACCACGGCCGTTCTAATCTCGTGCCACGTGAAATATCTCCAACAAAAGAGATCCGAGAAACATCGTGCGCATCAGGGCGTGGATGATCCTCGGGAAAACTGGATCGATTTGGACACCATTCACAGATTCCCAATCAATCGTGCGGGTAACCCCGCTGCCCCGGCCGCACCACGAAAACCCAAGAACAATAGTTGTAAATTTTACAATTTATCCAAGAACTTATCACCCACGAGTTTGGAGTTCCTGGATTCTGAGGGTGATAGCGACAAAGAGGCCAGTGATAGCGACTATGAGAGTCCTAATCACGTCCTCTTACAACGCTATGCAAGGTCTCTGACATGTCGGTGCCCTTGCTAGACTGCCCAAAGGCAGTTAAAAATAAAAAAGATAATAGACTTATAAACTATTTCTAACTGCGCCCCATTCTATGAAGCTTGAAGCTTTTAAAACTGGGTTATTAAAAAGTGATAACTGGATATGGTGGAAGGAAAAAAAACGCTGGAATGCATGGTCACCTCTTCACAGATTGCTACGGCCAATCTCTATTGTCTTGTCCAGTGTTTGAGATTTATCTTGTAAAGCCTTTTGTTTGATTTTGGAGGAAGCGGACTCACTGTTCTCTCGCTCTAAATGCAAGAGTGCAACGATTATCTCAAATTCTCAGGTTGTGGAGATGTTGAATTCTTTTCCATCACTTTCATTTCTTTCTTTTTTGCGCTCTCGGATGACTGGAGCAATCACCTTCAAACAGTGACCCACACCCATACTCCCAACCCCTTAACTATCATTCTCCAGTTGATAACTTTGCTTCTATTGTCAACCTCCAAATAATGACCCTCCTTCCACTGACATCTTTCCAATAATGACTCTCCTTTCATTGACATCCTTTAAATGATGACTCTCCTTTCACTGTCATCCTCCAAAAAGTAACTCTTTCCTAACTGTCGTCCTCCTAATAGTGACTCTCCTTTCACAGTCATTATCCATTAATTATGTCTCTCCTTCTAGTTTTACTGCCATCCTCCTAATAGGGATTCTCCTTTCACTGTCATCATCCTCATAGGGTCTTTCCTTCACTATCATTCTCCCAACTTTCGACTCTCCTTTCTCTGTGACCTTCCAAATAGTGACTCTCTCCTATCATCCTCCTAGAAAGGGCTCTCAAAGAGTTAATTTCAGCGGCATCCTCCAATCATTAACTCTTTTACCCAATCTTGGAGAAACTCCTTCAAATCAAAAGTTGTCCCATCAATGAGAAGTTTTGACTCAAGCTCCCAAGACATATTGTTGTCTTGTGTCTGGGGAACTCTACTGTCATCTTGCTATATAAATCCTTTTCGTTCTTGCAGGAATTAGTTCCTCCCTTCCTCCAAATAATGGCTTCGATTTGTTTTGCCTTGGAAGAATTTGACCTCCATCATTTCAGGCATTTTTTATCAACACCATCATTTTCGTTGAAGTAAAACTATACGGAATTTTAGTCCTCCTAGTTTTTCTCAACATAGTTAAAATATACGTAGTTCATTTTGTATGCCATGTCTGTATGTAGAAGGCCGAATAGTTGGAGGCGAAAGGGATAATGTCGAAGTTATTTAGGAATCTGTCATTACAGATCTTTCATTAATGAGGGATCTTAGGATCATCAAGAGTAGCCTGAACTTGAACTAGTTGGGCGGGCTGGTTAGCGTTGCTCTATTCTTTTGGGCTGGTGGAACCCGCCCTTTTATATGGAGATAGGTGCCAGAACTTAGTCTTGCGCCAGCTGAAAGGAGCCGTCGGAGGAACGTGCACGATGTGTTGGCAGCCCCTGTTCTTCCCCTGGATACTTTGGTTCAGCATTTGGGAAGCCCATCCTTTGGCCATTTCCCAGCAATCTAACAACACATGTGAAACTGATTCGTGTTTTTCCCCAACAGAGTAAGATCCAACCGTACTCTAATCCTGCCCCACGCAGACGACATACAGTAGCGGAAAACCGCAGCAAGGGTAATTCAAAATAAGAGATAAAGAGAAGCAGCAGGGAGAGAAGGAGAGAAGGGAGAGGGAGGCGACAAGGAAGAAAAAAGAAGGAAGAAAGATGCGGAAGAGAATAATAATAAAAATTGATATAGCTACAAATTAAAGCTTAATCAATGTTTGATAGTTTAAATATATGGAACAAAAATATTGTTGCTGTTGTGTTTCAATATTTCTTAAAAGTGTCACATAAAGTCATATAAAGTTGTACTGCCGGGAAATTTTCTAATTGTTGCACTACTGTTTAAGTCCTCTGAATTGCTCTATTAATTTATTTTCCTCTGTACCAAAAAAACTTTTGTTCAGATTCAGAGTGATGAGGTTTTCGAAAATACATGTATTATAATTATACTTTGAAATCCCAGCGCTCTTCCATTCGCCTAATTTTATTTTAGGATCCGCCACATTGTCCTAGAAGATCAATTTAAATAAAAAAAAACTTGAACATTATTTCAATATCAATGTATAAAATTGATATTTATACAGTGCTATTTTTTTTTCCTTTTATGAGGGCACGGGTCCGCAAAAATCATTGCAAATTTTGACAAAAGAGGGATAAGAAAGTATATACAAATCAAAGACATGGATAAAAACAGGTATTTCGACAGTAACAACAACAATAACAGAAAATAGCAAAAAAAGTAACAATAACAAACACAACATCAACAACAATAATAAACACAGCAACAACATAAAAAAATCATCACTCTATAATTTTAAAAGTATTAGCAGTTGTTTTATTGTTCACAACAAATGTAAATGACAGATTTACAACAATTAAATAACGTTCTCTCTCTCACTCTTTCTTCCTCTCTCTCTGTCTCTCTCTATCTCTCTGTCTCTCTCTCTCTGTCTCTCTCTCTCTCTCACTCACTCTCATGGTCAATCTCATTCTCTCCCTTTAACTTCTCTTTCTAGTTCTCTCTTTCTAATCTATTTCTCTCTCCCTGTGTTTCATTTATTCCCTTATGATCATTCACATTCTTTCAATTTAGCTCTCTTATTCTCTCGGTTGCATCTCTCTCTCTCTCTCTCTCTCTCGCTGTTTCTCTCTATCTCTTGCTTCCTGTCACTAAGACATTCTGTCTCTCTCATTCTCAATCTCATTCTCCTTCTTCCAGCGCTCTCTGTGTCTCTCTCTCTCTCTCTCTCATTTTCTCTGTCATGCCCTTTTTCGTGTCTCGCTCACTGTCATTCTCTCTCTCTCTCTCTCTCTCTCTCTCTCTCTCTCTTTCTCTCTCTCTCTCTCAATTTCTCTCATATCTAAATTCGAATGCAAGCTTAATAAATGGACTAAAATTTGAAGACATGAAACATTAAAGCATATCATTTCCATGACACAGTTACGGGGCCTGTCGTCACTATGATGTTCTACATCAAACGTAATAGTAAAAGATGATTAAAATTAAACACACAAAACTAATAACTAATAACAACACAACAGAATTTAAAAAAATGAAAAATTTATGAACATGCTGATATTCCAAGTTCTTACGATTTCCACCTCGGCTAAAACTGATTTAAAATAAGTAAAATAAATTTATTCTATCATTTTAAGAAAAAGAAGAAAAGAGTATACAGGAAAAACCCTGAAAAGTTTAAAATATTTAATCTTTTAAAAAGTAACTTGTACTCAGCTTTTAAAGCTTCATTTGGTAATTATCACTATAATCCTAAACATCGATGCATAAAGGGAAACTTTCAGCTGTTATTCATTTAAGTATTAAGGAAACCATTAAAGAATTATATCCCCATGATCTTGTTTTAGGTCCTCAGTTTCTCGTGATAATTATGATTACTAATCCCAGCGATATCCCTACTAATTTCTTTATGTTCAAATAAAAAAGTAAAGTTAGATCTCACAAGATTTTGCATCTCCCAGACTCTTAGTAGCCTGCTCGGCTAGATGACAACTGAGCCTGGAAATGGAAGTTTACGCATTCTTATGGACTATAACGCCTTACAGAGAATAGTGAGCCAATTGTACTTAAATGTCTGATGGACATAAAAGTAGATAAGAAAAGGTCAGACATTGAGAGGAAAGAAATGAGAGAGAAGAGAGAAAGATAGAGAGACAGCCTCTCTCTCTCTCTCTCTCTCTCTCTCTCTCTATTATTCTCTTCATCATGATCAGATTTTTTTCCTTTCACCTTTCTCTCTCTCTTTTGCATCTCTCTCTCTCTCTCTCTCTCTCTCTCTCTCTCTCTCTTTCTTTCGCACTTTCTGTCTCTTGCTCCCTTTCTCTAAAACTCTCTCTCATTCTCAATCTAATTTTCTTTCTTTCATCGCCCTTTGTCTCTCAATCTTTTCTTTCTCTCTCTCATTCTCTTTTTTCATCCCTCTCTCTTTTTTTCACTCTTACTCTCTATCTCTTGCTCTCCCTATCTAAGATTTTATCTCTTTCATTCTGGATCTCATTCTTTTTCTTTTATCGCTTTCTGTATGTCAGTCTCGCTTTCCCTCTATCTCATTCTCTGTCATACCCTATTTAGCGTCTCTCTTGCTGTCATTTTCTTTCTGTCTTTCTCTCTCTCTCTCTCTCTCTCTCTCTCTCTCTCTCTTTCTCTCTCTCTCTCATCCTCTCTGGCATATCCTCTTTCGCATCTCTCTCACTGTCATTCTCTCATTCTCTGTCATACCTTCTGTCGCGTCTCTCTCACTTTCATTCTCTCTGTCTCTCTCAATCTTTCAAT
>BLXT01006392.1:2113335-2127388 GCA_019648995.1 Plakobranchus ocellatus | reverse complement strand
AGAAAAAGACATTTCTAATCATTAAATTCGCCGTGATGTATAAGGGATTTAAGGTAGAGTTGGTGATTGAAATGTTAAGTATGATTATCGACTAGGCCTAATTGTTTAATATCTCATTTTTCAATAACTTATGTTCGCATTGCCGTGGTTCTATGATTTTTCTGGCATTTGAGAAATGAGCCTATTGCAATACTTCTAAAAAATGGGTTTTAACTAGAAATAATTGATAGACCTCCCTGGGTGCTCATTATTTTTTTTATAAAACTTTGCTTAAAAGCGATGGAATAATCAAAGATCTTTAAAAGAGAGTACACTCATTCGGAAATTTTACTCTTTGTTGGTTTATGCGTAGATTCTGGGTTATTGCTCTTACGTTAAAGCTCTATTTTTTCGAGGGGGTAGGAGACGATTATATCAATCTGATGTTGTGTATTTTTTCGCACATCTTTCGTCACAATGATTCCTTCAATATATTTAGATAAGAAGTCAAACTGACGCTTTGGGACTTGCCATTTTGCTCTCTAAAAACATTCGATTCAGCACACATCTAAAATTAAGTGTTCTAGTCGAAAAAACACCAATTTTAAGATAACGAGATTTCATTAAAGCATTTTTTTTAATCAAGAAAAAACAAAAAAGAAAAGTTTTTTGTGAATTCCTTTTTTTTTTTTTGTGACAAATCTGTTAAAATCACTTATATCCATACATTTTTTTCAAAACAGGCAGGGCATATTTATTTATGATAAACTGTAGTATTTTTTTATATCGCTTACTATAAATAATTTGATTGAATTTTTCAAATACGATATACTAATTTGTGGGGCCAGTAACTCATTGACTTGATTCAGAACATCATGTGCTTTATTTTGTGCATCATTTGAACCAAACAGAGTTCCTATCGTATTTTTTTTTCTACTCTTTAGCATATTCATACTATTATTGTTTTGTACTTATAAAGCTCTGAACCCCCCAAAGTAAGTATTGAGTTTTCTGAAGAAAGCTCGTTAGTATTAATGAAATAGTCTACATATGACATTATGCAAAACATCTACACTCTCAAACTTCTCCTGTAGTGTGATTGTATTCTATATCATTTTTAAATGAAAATGCCATCATTTAGAGAATTCAAGGCAAAATATTTTTAATTCTGTCTCAATTTTCGCTCTTGCTTATTAATTTTGAACGATATTTAAAAAGTCAAAGTAACATTTTTGTAGTCGTAAGCAGATAGCGGCATTTATATTGAGATCACTAGTATGAACCAAAATATCTTTACAATCTCAATGATGTAAGGAGAAATCAGTTGCCAAAGAAAAAAATTTTAAGAAAAATTGCACCTTTAAGATAAAGCCAATGTTAATTTATGATTATTATTTTTTTTTTAAAAGAAGGAAAAAAAGCTTTTTGAGCAAAACGTATTTTGTTATTGTAATTCCTAGTTGGCAAGTGCCTTTTTTTCCCTCTTTACAGAAATGTGATACATTCTTGGAGAGATTTATATAGATGATGAATGTGGAACAACTTCAACAGTTCAGTGTCCACATTCCGAGTTATGAGCGTGATGAATAAACCCATCATTTTTTTTTATTAACGTTTCTTGAACAGGGAGGAAAGCCTAGTCTCTACATCAATTAAACACCCATAGGCTTTAGTGCATTAGTATACCAATAACTTTTGAATGATTCACATTCACAATAGAATAGAGTGGACTCACAAGTGACAGAAAAAAAAAGAGAAGAGAGGAGGAACATGACGAGAAACAGGCACAATTGAATGCAAATTATAGCGAACGCGAAATTGATCATAATATTGAGAAACAGAGATAAACGTTAAAAATAACTATTCAGAGGAAAGACATTCAGCTGAGGATTGATAGACTGAGTTTGTGTTTTACATAAAGATTAGTTTACCTCAGTCTGTGATGTGAAGTTTTTCACCCTCGTCTGGGCAGTTACTGGTGGCACAGATAGAGAGTAAAAGAAAAGAAATATCAACAGTTTTAAGATCTTACCTTATATCCATTAAATACTCCTGATCTGTCATCGAGCAAGATGTTGTCCGGCTTAATATCGCTATGGATAACGTTTTCAGAATGAATATAAGCCAAAGCGTGCGAGATCTTGATGAAATAATTAAGAATTGTGTCGAAATCAATTTTGCCAATGCAGGCCGTCATGCTTCCATTAGGGCAATAATTGAGAACTAACAGATGGGTTCTGGGATATGATGGTGCATCGATGACTTTAACCACATTGGGGTGCTGAAGTTTCCGTTAGGCGATGACCTCTCTGATAAACCTCACAGAGTTCAGTGGGTAAAACTTCAGTACCACCTGGTTACGTGGATGGATTCTAACTTCGCACCGCAAAATGTTCCGGTAGTTGCGACCTTCAAATTAGGCAACTCTATTTAGGAGCATTTGGTCCAGAACGAAGTTCTGATCAGCCTCTGTGACTGTCGTTATTTCAGATCGAGCAGTCGCAGTTCCATCGTTCGGTATAGCAGACTGCGAGGGACCCATCACCGCATTTGTTTCTCTCTGGGCCTCGGGCTCAGCGGGTTCTCTCAAGGGAGGAGAAGAAATTCGGTCTGGGTTATTTCTGCGGCTGATCACAATGGCCTCGTTCTTGGCACCTGTTTCGGATGCTTCCGCCACACCAACAGCGACTAGGCGTCGTCGTTTTTGTCTCAAAATCTGGTGAGAACAATAAACTGCGGAGTGAGGCGCTGTGGAATCTGTACGGGTTTGGGATGAAGTTGTAGGGTTGAGGTTCTGGTCATCACCTTCTCTTTGTGGAAATTCATTGCTCTCCGTTAAACTGCGCCTTCTTTTCACACTATGAGTGTTTGATGTATTGCTGTTATCCATGCTTTAAGGGGAAAAAATTTCCTTTCTTGTCAGAAGAAATCTGAAGGACGAAATCCAGCTGCAATTTTCACGCCGATGCTAATTTTCTTTCAAAAAACGCGCAAGTAATTTAAAACTCATACGGCCAGAAACCATGAATTTGGGAAAGAAAAAAAGATAGCAAAAATTCAATCAATCCACTAGTATTTGTTGACATCAAGAAAATCCACACGTCTACATTTGAAGAAGAGGAATATTTTATTCCTTATTTCAGAGGTAAGAAAAAAAATTAAACACATCCAAATTTTTTCCACGAAAAATTAGACTTCATATGCTTACAAACGTGACTTTCCAAGATTTTTTTTCACTATGAAGAACCAAAGCAGACGAGAATAAAAATGAGACTGAGTGATGTGATGCTCCAGCAAATATACTTGAGATTCATATTGATGACAACCAATTAAAGACAAGTGATATTTGATTTGACTCGGATTGGCGTATCTACGCCTTAACTCCCAAACTGTTGTAGTAAGAATAAAGAAAGGAGGAGGGGCTTCCAGCAGAAGGGGTGGGACCGACAGGGTTATAAGCCAACATGATTGGTCAGCCCTGTTCTTACCTGAGTAGTGACCATCTGGACCGTGCAGGTCTGGACAGTGGGTGGCTGGGTGGAGGGGCGAAATGCGTACCTTACCTTTCGTAGCGTCATGCAGTCTGGGCAAGGTGGGCGGTAAAGAAAACTACAAATGAAATAAGACCAACCTTTAAGTCAACATATCCTCAGGCGCTGAAATCCATGTGTCATTGGCAAAGCTGCAACAGCGACGATGGTCACAGAGGCGAGTTTCCTTTCCATCTTAGCACATCTGGAGACACGTGATACTTAAGTAGAGGCAATGTGATTCAATGTCAACAAGTCTCACAATCACATCCATTAAAAAAAGCCCACGGATTAGAAGTATGTCGCGTAAAATATTTGCAAGATTGAATTATGTTCGATTAGTCTTGTTTTTTTTGTGTGTTTTTTTTTTTAGTTTGACATAGTCCTTCTACAAGACATGATCTCAGGCTTAAAGGGCCACTGTCTGGCTAGGACATTGGTGGTGAGCTGGAACTCGCGACAAAAAGATCACTGTAGACTGGAAAAAGTAAACCATTTTCAACGAGAAAAATACAGCAACATAGGTGAGGGAAGGGAGCAGGGGATAGAGGGTGGGGTAGGGAGTGTGGTAGGGGAAATCGGATAGAGTGGAAAATGGGAGGGGGGGGGGAATATTGTAAAAGATACTGAAATAGAACAAAATGAACCCTTCAAGAGTAAAAATTATATGAAAATAAGTAGTCTAAATAGTGTTATGAAATAAGAAGCTCGAATGTTTGTGACTTCACTAGCACTGCATGCTATCGCCGTTTATATAGATACATATATAATATGCATTCGAACCAACTGACATATTTGTTAAAATGTCTAGTTTTTCGGTAAACATGAGTTTGTTTGAAATCTTCAAATTCCCAATAAATTGAATGTTTTTGCACCCCAATGCAGAACGGACATTCATATATTCGAATGCAATGATCGAGCTTGGTATTTAAATCACTTTCCAACGCAGACCCATTTCAAGCGGCTTTTACATCCTCATACTCTTATTATATTAAATCGCAATATATATTTGGCTTACTTGTGCGTCTAGCTTCTGATGTTATCGGGGAGCGAAGATATTTGAATTTTGAAACTTGCTTGATTTTTTTCACCTTTACTAACGAGATTACGTTTTGGGTCAGAGGATTTCTTTGAGATGACCTTGCATTCCGTTTTTTCACATTCAAAGACAGACCCATTCTTTTTCTCTTTGATATCACAATATCTAAAAGGTTTTGAAGTTGTTTTCATCATATGCTCTATTGAAACTGTATCAATCGTATGCCTGTGATTATTAAGATTTTCTCTTTTCATTTCTAAGCTTGAAATGTTCTCTGTATTTTAAAAAAAATTTTTGCTATATAAATTAAAGGGATCAGGAGGCATTACAAATCCATTCTCCACATCTCTTTTGATGGATTTGAAACCATTGTATTCTCCTTCAATTCTTACAGATATAGTTCTTTTGGCATTTCTACACACTTTCCCTAAGCATTGGAAAACTGTATATTGCATTTTTAGTCCGTTCATGGATATCAGGCATAAAGTCAAACAGTTTTGCGGATATTTCTGGTCTTAGACTTGCGCACTCTATGCATCGAAACACTCAACAAGATTTTTGTAAAAATCAGTCATTAAAAAAAAAGCCACCAACAAATTATCCTGAAAATATCGTTGCTCTATATGCCTTGATTTCGGGTAATTAATAGAAAAAATTTTCAAGTCCACAATGAATAATTTGGTTGCTAACACCTCTCTGAGCAACATAATTTTTGTCAAACAGGTTTTATATTGTATTATAAAACTGATTAACGTGGAATTCCGAGAAAAAAAAAACATAAATAAATAAATTATTTTCACGTTTTCCTTGGGAATTATTAATAAATCTCTCAACTTAACAAGGCTACCTTCATCGTTAGTTCAAGTATGCGTTCCTAGTAAAATATATATTTTTCTTGAATTTCTCAATATGTAGACTTTTTTATGTAATTTAATATCAACAATGAAAAAATGTTGAGGTTGATTTATTCACCTTACAGACTACTTGTGCCGCCCTCCCTTCCCCCTCCCCCCCTTCGCCGCCTTATTCAAAACAGCGGGTCTCCGACTTTAGGTGTTCTAACTCCTCTGCTTTCAATTGTTAATTTGCTGACTCAGAGAATCGCTGCAACCATGTCATACCCAGCCCCTTTTGGTCGCCCCAATCGTTCAGATGCTATAACAAGAGAGGCGGCTCTTTGGTGGAGAAAAGAAACAAGCCTCTTAGTAACCTCCGTTGTCGCATGTCCAGCTTTATTGAGGGATAATGACTTAAGCCCCAAGGTTTAGTTTATTTTAGTTTATTTCTGCTTTATCCCTCTCACCCTGCCCATATGGTGTAATCACAGATTCACGAAATGGTCACTTTTCTCTCATCCTACCCCCCCCCCCTC
Source organism: Plakobranchus ocellatus (assembly GCA_019648995.1). NCBI lineage: Eukaryota > Metazoa > Mollusca > Gastropoda > Plakobranchidae > Plakobranchus > Plakobranchus ocellatus. The sequence continues at coordinate 2,121,468 of BLXT01006392.1, read as the reverse complement.
TTTTTTCCTTTCTTAGGCTATTCCTCTCCGTGACCAATGAGGTCAGTTTGACCAAACAGCGATATCCAGTCTTTGGTTTGACAGAGGGCAAAGTAAATTACCAGCAGACAATATCACATAATTGTTCATTGTGCGATCTTTGGCCACTCTCGCGCACACTACAATTGAACCCTCTTGATTTTCTCACAACCTCAGGGTTTGCTTAACTTGCTTTGGCCTTAGAATAAAATAATATATAATACTGCTTGGAAACTGTGTACATTGATAGATATATATTATTTTAATTTAGTCAGCAGTTCCAATAAATTTTCGCTCAATACTTCTGATACTGACATGAAAAAGGTAGCATCGTTTAGCTTCCCTAGTAATGATAAATTTAATTTTTGTGTTTTTAATGAAAACAGACACAAAAGGGAAAGCACAGTCTAAAGGAATTTTTTTTTTATTTCAATTAAACTTGTTGAAATTATGACTTACAGATTCGAATTTTGTGAACACACATACATCCACACACACCCACACACACCCACACACACACACAAAACACAATTAAGTTTACTGGTGCGCAAAAACATGACTTTGGCTGGTTTAAAAGATGCACAACGCCAACCTTTAAGAAAATCGTTCATTTAATTTCAAAACTAGGCCTATCATTAAAGCAAAGCGAAATTCTTCTGCGATACTATATGAACGGTCTTACAGCCCAAACGCTCAGACCTTACTTAGCCTCAGACTGAGCTTAACGCTAGTTTCTTTCCTTTTTTTTTTTTTTAATCATGAAGCAAATTAAGTTGAAGCTATTTTGATAATAATATAACATGTCACACTAAATAATTTTACCTTGGGAGACAAGAATAACTTTGAGGGTATCGATCGCTTACTTTATTATTTCTTAGCTTAAAAAAAAAAAAATTACTACATCGGCTTACTTAAATCTCATTCCCATAAATACACAGTGTTCTGAAAACAGAAGTACACAAATCATATTGACAATCAATCGCACGTCCACATCTTTTTTTTTTTTTCTTTTTTTTTCGTTTTTAGGTGCCCTGTCAGGAAAAGAATTTGGCGATCATGGTTCTTTACTTAAACCTGTTTTCAATTAAACTTTTAAGCCCATTGCTGTTACCATTTTCCACTGCCTTAGCCGTGCACCGTCCTCACTTGTCAGCACCCCGTTTCCAGGCATTGAGCTGAGAATCGAAGACGTTTTCTGCTTTCACACCAGCTCAACGTGTCAGCAATTGGGGTCATCTCTTCGAAAACTGCTTAGAAAAAAAATCCAACCATATTGTTATTCATCTACAGAGACCCTAAGCTAGATTCAGGTGTATTCATTTTAATGTTCAGTGGCCAGTTTTTGATGTTTTAATTGATTTTTTGCAATAGTGTCATCGAAAATGGAACTTATTAGTCTTTACAAGCAAACGTAGGTCTAGCCTAAAACATTGAAATTTGACCAAGCAAAAGAAGAATTGTAGTATAATAGATTGCATCAACTCTTGCGAACAAACCTATGCGATTTCAAAGACAATTTTAATTTTAAACACCACTGGTTTTAATTTTTTTTTCTTATGCAGATCTAGGAATATCATCAAAATAGCCTTGTGTGAGAAACGGCTCGAAATGGCAAGCTAAACAAATCAAGCTGGCAAAAAAGAAACAAACTAAAAAATAACATGAGCAACAATGGTTGTTCAAAGAATCCAAATGTCATGTAAAGGCGTTTTTGATGTACATAAAGCATACTACATTATCCTTATTCCTAACCCTAACCCTCCACCACCCCCCTCCACACACACACACACACACACACAAACACACATTCTCTCACTCTCTCCTTCTCTCCTTCCCTTTTTTTTTTCTCCTGAAATGAAAAAGTGCAGAAAATGAACAAACAAATAAACACACACACACAACATATACCTGATACAAATTAAAAAAAAAAAACATATTCTTTAACATTAAATGTCTGTATGGGTCACTGTGATTGGTCAGCCGTGTTTCCACTGTGACAGACTGAGGTCAGTGAAATCCACCTGAAGGATTTATATTGCCTTGTTGCCGCGCAACGTCACTACCGGCCATCACCTGGTTTCCAGGCTCTGGGCCAGTGAGATGTTGCTGCATTTTTCTGCCTAAGGTGCGCCAGGATCTATTCAGGATGCACCTTGAATGAAATAGAGAGGGAGGGAGAGAAAGAGATAGATAGAGAGATAGTGTGTGGGTGTGCATGTAAAAGAGGCCGAAGGAGATGAGAGACAGAGAGGGGCAGAAACAAACAGGAGAAAGAGAGTCAGAGCGAAAGAGAGACAGAGAGAGACACAGAGACCAACACACACACTCACACACGAAGCGAGGGTTTGGATCCCGCGAAAAAAAAGGTTCTGTGCATATTTAAGGGCGACATCGCACCACTAAACTCCTTGGAGGTTTTTGTATATAGCCAGTCCACAACGAGGTGATCTCCGTCAGGCCAGGGTGCCGGTGCCTCAATCCACTTCAGAAGGGTCTCTGCAGAACTCAGGGCGGACTCCCTAGCCACTGTGCCACCGACGACTCACCAAGCTCCTTGGAAGTGAATGTGTGTTTATGAATACTATGTGTGTGAAAAAGCGAGGGAGGGAGAAAGAGAGAGAACGAGAGAGAGAGAGAGAGAGAGAGAGAGAGAGAGAGAGATAGTCTTGCATGAGATCAGTTGGTCACCCCCTCCCCCCATGATCTCACGATGTCGATTTCGCCTCTTTCCGCCCCAGCATAACACAAAGGCCTTTCGTCGCTCGCTCAAACAGACCAACCACAATGGAGATGGATTTTTTTTGTGTTAATCATTGAAAATGTGCTGGATATGCAAGATTGGGTTTAAAAAGAAAAACAACATATGTCCTTATTGACACTACATTTTTTTTTTTCAAAGAACTCAAACTGCGAGAACAGTTTTCTCTTCAAAAATTTCATTAACTTCAGGTAAGTTTTTTTACAACTTTTTCAAGAGATCGGAAAAAAATAGGATTTCTTCTTATAAAAAACAAAACAAAAAAAAACAAAAAACAAAACAAAAAAGGAGCCCAGTAATTTAAACTTTTGATATCATAGTTTTAAAGAGCCCGCAAGATATGCTTAATTCCTGTCCATGTTTATCTTGTCACAAGATTTAGAAAAAAAAAAGTAAAGTAAAACAAGTCCATATTCTGAAGGAGCGTAGGGCAACAAAGGGTAGCATACTCAGAAAGAGCGTAGGGGAACAAAGAGGAGTATACTCTGAAAGAGCAAAGGGGAAGAAAGAGTAGCTTTCCCCGAACGAGCGCAGCGAAACAAAGGGTAGCAAACTTAAAGCGAGCAAAACAAAGGGTAGATTACTGAAAGCAGGCAAAAGGGTACGAAAGGAAATACTCTGATTCTTTTGTAAACAGATATTTGGTAAAAACATCTGCCACTATTTTCAACAGGAGGACAGTGGTTACTTTGGTTCTTACCAGTAATATGTGGATAACTGTAGGCAAATGTGAAGGTGCCAGGGGTTTAAGAATGGGCTACGAACATGATTAGCCCATTACTCGGAAGAATCAGCGTGTGCGTTATAACATACTCGTGGAAAAAAAAAAAGGTACATAAACTTGATGCTTTGTAATTATGTAATGTCAGCTCAATCGTAGCTCAAAGGATAAGCTTTAGTTTGACCTGCATAGACGGTTTCTTCTCAGAGTCAACATAACTTGAAAAAGTCACCTCTGTCACAACACGATTCAAAACACCTTTCAACTTCCGAGTTAAGGATGGCCATTGCGCAATTAAAGTCACACATGCCGTGCAATCATAGATTCCTTTTCAAACTTTATTGATAACTTAGAACTATTCATTGCAATGACGCGTTTCAAAAACACAACCTTGTGAAAAGGCTCCGAATCTGCAAAAATCGGGTGGCGTCAGTGGCTCAGTGCCTGGCGAATCCGCCTTCAGATCTGCAGGAACCCTTCTACGCGGGCTCGAGCCCTGCCACTTGCGCCCTGGCCTGATGGAGGGCCTGAAAGCCTGCGATCACCTTGTTGTGGACTGGCTATATAAAAAAAACCCAACCAAACCGCAACAATTGGCGGCACTCAACGATGCAGATATTTATTATATTAGCAACCTAACACAAAGAAGCGTTGCAAGAATAAGTCATGCGACACCTCAAATATCGCATCACAAACGGGATGGTGAAAATGAAATCGAAGTAAAATTAAAGACAAGTTTAAACAAAATAATAAAAAAGTGAAAAATACGAAAAATTTTCCATGGTGCCAAGTGTGAGACTTACATTACACGCGAGCTCAGAGCTACTGATTCACAATATTTGTTTCGTTTCTTGGCACAAGTTCAAACAAAGGATCATCACATAGTCTTTTTTTTTTGTTATTGTTGTTGAATTAATTAAAAACTTGAAACGAAAATACTTGTTGGCATATAACTAATCATGATATCGGCTAGACAGACCTAGATCAAACCAACTGGCGAGTTAATAAATTCAATAACTGCTTAGATTATCCACTCAACACCATGTGCGACGTCCTTGAAATTTTGGTGTATGGCGTGGTCAAAAGACAGTAAATGTCATAGGCTGAGCGCATCAGGATACCGTTCACTATTTCCAATTTTATAAAATTATGATGCTAATCCTTTCATTATAGAGATATGGAAGTGTTTGTAAAAGGGGACAGGGGCTTTACAGAGTGTAGAAAACACTGAGCCATAAATTTTTTTATCTCGTTTGTTTCCTTCACCCCTTTTTTTTGGGGGGGGGGGGGGGGGGGGGGAAGATTCGTTGGTTTCTGATAGTAAAAGGCAGTGAAGGTCATTGACTGACCGCATTGAGAATCCCTATACAATTTCCATAGAATAAAAACTCATATATAAAATGAATATAGAGCTTGGAAATGTTTATTAAAGGGGAAAGGAGCCCGACAGAGAATAAAAAAACAATGAGTTATCAATTAATTTTTTATCGTTTAATGATGGCTACGAACCTAATATTTACAATCTTTGCTTCGCATGTGCCTCACCTTGATTCCTGCATGTTTAAGGTTGGGGGTTCGTTAGTTTTTTTTTAATATATTGCTACACATCTTATCAGCAGGCTGGTAGCTATGGAGGGCTTATCATCTTAGGTTCGTTTACACGTTCTCTGGTTGGACTCCGTCGGCCTGCTCGGGACAGCACTTTCGTTAAACACAAAATAAAATAAATAAAAAATAATAATAAAAATTTTAAAAAAATTAAAAACGCAAAAAAAACCAAAATAAAATGATAAAAAAAAAACAAAATAAAAAAAAACCACAAAAAAATAAAAGAAAAAAATAATAATAAAAATTTAAAAAAAGGAATACAAAAAAGGAAAAAAAAAAACAAAGAGAAAAAAAAAAAGAAAAAGAAGAAGAAAAAAAGCCGGTGCACGATAGACTCGCCTACTTGTGCACTGTTATGAGGTGAATTTTTCTTCTTTACAACTGAATCATTAGTTTTAGCCTCCAGAAAGAACCCCAAAGTGCAATTTTAAAGTGAAAATTTTCTAAGGGACCCCCCAACCCTCTCTTCCGCAAAAAAAAAAAAAAAAAAAAATGAACTGCCAACATAAAGAATTGATTGTCAGCAATTTTCACCCCTCGTTTCAGTATTGTACAAAGCATGTCAATAGAACAGTGTCATTGCAACTGCTAAGAACCGACAAAAAAAATACCGGATTGTCTTTAATAAAAGTAATTGGCCGCATTAGCAAAAAAATCACAAAACATGGTGTTTCTAATGATTTCACAATCGGTGAGATTCATTGGAATATTTCGATACCCCCTCAAAGGTTTTACAAATTAAGATTTCTACAACACTCTTTGCCTACTGAAAGAGCAATGTTATCCATTTGACATGAATGCAGGCCAATATTTCTACAGGGCAACTTTCAGTGTTTTCTGTCTTATTCAGTCCCTCAGTTATTTGGCCCTTAATTCAGCAGAAATTCACTGCTCTGTAATTTGGTCCTTTGTTCAACAGTAAATTGCTGACAGTTAGTAGAGGTTGGCAGGTCTCGGTTTCAGGTGGCAGTCGCTATACACAAGAAACACTGAAAAGGCCAATACTTATGACACCCACGCAAAAGGAGCACACACATTTCAATGAAAGCAACACTAAAGATCTTTCCGTGACTACCAACTGGCTGCAGCATGGTTTAGTCAAATCAGCATTTTTCTCCTCGCAAGAGGTAATTAAAATAAAGTAAGCGGAAAACTTTTTAGACCTGGCGAAAGAAAAGGCGGCGAGGAAAGCAATGGCAAACTATCTCATGATGCCGTATGCCTACAACATTCTGGACCCTACTCCAGGTTCCCCCCGAGGCTGGGACTAAGCTTGGGACCCAGTTTACTTTTACTTTTTTATTTCATGTCCCCCATTGTTTAGCTTGGCTTGTATGCTTGGTATTGTATTTGTGATAATTTTATATGATAAAGATTTAGGGCGAACCGTTTGTACCGATACGTATGCTCTGTGTTGTTCAAATTGGTTAAAATAATTATTCATTGGTGGTTGTATTCTGTTACTATATTCATTTATTTTTCTTCAATCACCATGGAATAATCAAGATGCACTTTGTTTGTGGGAATGCGGTATTTATATAATTTTCTTATTTCTTTTGTAACAAGTAGTTTTATTTTCTTCTGACACGTGTCTTAAAATAAAGAGAGTTATAGCGCAAAAGATATATTTATAAACCTGGTGTAAAGATACATAATAACTCACGTCAACTGTCTTTGTCTTTGCCTCTAATTTACACCTTCAGAATGAACGAAAAATCCTACAAAACACCATCATTTTATAATGTTTAAAACAGCATAATGCTGAATATATGTTTAACCCATTTCTTCAACAACGAAAACGAAAAAAGTTTGTGTACAAGAGAAAGTCGCAAAAATATATATGGTAATGATTCGCACTGATACATTAGAGATAGAGGCGAGGATAAAAAAAAGGCAATGCTATGTTCGACTTGCCTATTGATTTGATGTGGTTTGGACGATTAGTATAGTGGGCAAAATACAAAGCATAAATGAAATACTCTTAAGAATGGAGGAAAAGGGGAAATGGACAGGAAAAGAAGAGGGACGTAAAGAGAAAAAATGGAGATACTGTCAAGTTTCCTCTTCGCTCTCTGCACTCAACAGTAGCATTGACAATTGAAGTTGCGGCATACTACATCCACCAGGAGCCCTGACTTTAAAGACACTAAAGAATGCGTATCGAAGCCCAGAAACTAACAATTGAAGATGCACAAAAATGGTGAAAAATGGGAAAAGAAAAAAGGAAGAACACGAGATGGGGAAAACAAATTTCACTCTTACTGCCCCTCCTTTTCCAACCTTCCCTTTCTTTATTGGCTGCCCTATTTCTCTGTCACAATTTTAGTGACGCGCGTATCGATGTTATTATTAATATGGTGGTTGAAATGCTTTTACTTTTTCTAAACATAAACATATTTCACGAATAGTTTTGTTACTTAGAATATGATGGGACCTATGGTAGTAATAAATTCACCATTGCTTAGACTAAGCGCAACCTTTTGGATAACAGGCATCGAGCACTCATTCCCTTAGGGTGTGGGCTTGTAGGATGTACTTCCCTCGCGACTAGTGGAACGGAGGGTATAAGAAACATTAGAAATGATAACCCTGAGAGACGTAAAAAAAAAAAAAAAAGTTCAGTAAGCACCAATTAATAACATTATATTCCTGCAACAAACCCAGATCTGCTTAAAATTGGAGAGGCGCAGGAAAAATTTCAAAATCATTGACTTACATGAAAAGAAGCGCTAAGCATGTTCAATGATTTAGACTTGTCTTGCGAAAAATAAACACCCTGTGGCTTTACCTCAAGTCTGACGATCAAAGTAAAACGAGATTAACGTTTGTAGCGTACTTTTCATCCTTTTTGAGTGACAAACACAGGCTGGTAGCCCAACAAGTGCATCTGTCGTAACCATGACAAATTAATGTTTGACGTCTGTCGTTTTTTTACTTCCATTAATTTATGTTGGTGTCACAGACTCTCTCTCTCTCTCTCTCTCTCTCTCTCTCTCTCTCTCTCTCTCTCTCTCTCTCTCTCTCTTTC
>BLXT01006392.1:2054175-2066717 GCA_019648995.1 Plakobranchus ocellatus | reverse complement strand
TTGTTTTTTATTTATTTATTTATTTTTGCTTTTTTTTTTTTTTTTTAATACTTTAAATCTGTGGTAGAGAAGAATATTTTTTAACCAGATTAATCAGATTTCCATTGATTTTTCAGGAATAAGATTTTTTTTTTCTTTTAGACATCAGGCAGTAGATGTTGAAAATAGCGATGTAATTTTTCCAACATACTTGGCAAGTTTTCCAACTTGAATTTTATGTGGAAGGTTGGCAAGTAAAAAAGATGATAAGAGCGAGTACTAATTTGCACTATAAATGATCCTTGGCACGTTATGCTTGTGGTGGTCGATATCTATCTTGTTGATATTTATTTACCGATTTACTGGTCCTCTCGTTTTTTAAAATTAATTTTCATGATGAAATTTGTACAAAAAATGCTGTAAAAAATCCTTTTGGTCAACCATTTGTACCTTACTCCTAGGTTTTGCGTACGACTGACAAAACAATAGATCTAAAAATCATTTTGCTGGTTCTAGAATTGTAAGAAAACTCTAGGTTGACATCCAACAACCGAGGGGATATGACTTCAGCTTCCTTCTTATTTTATACCTTTCCAATTGAGGTGAAGAAAAATGCGAGTCCTAAATCGGTTTTGGCGACCTTATTTTGCGACTTGGTTCAAAATATTCTGAAAAAGGCAAAGCGATAAATTTAGGCCTATAAATATACTAGGGCTGTTCTCTCCACGTTCCTTTAATGTCGAAAATCTATAAACTCTTTTAGTATTAGTCTTTTTTTTTCTATAAAATATTAGACGCTCAATATTTTTTTGACTATTCAAAAGTCCTAGAAAATGACTGCCTTTTCCCTGACTGTTTTTTCACGTGCAGTATTATTGTGCTAAAGAAAAGTAATAAAATCGAATCGAAAACTAGTATTTTAATGTTATCGCGTACACTTTCCTTCCTTTTCTTTTTAATCTCTCTCTCTCTCTCTCTCTCTCTCTCTCTCTCTCTCTCTCTCTCTCTCTCTTTCCCTCTTTCATTTGTCTTTTCCTCTGCAGAGCTTCTGATCGTCTTTCCTCTTTTTTTTTCTGTTTTACCTATGTGAGTTAAGACTATTTGCTTAATATGCTTTGGCTTGATTTTAATATTTTCATGAGAGTCGCAGTTTATTGTAAGCTTATTTCTAAAACTGAAACTAAATGTTTTCTTTTAATTTTGATGTGCTGCTTTTTTTATCTTGTTACACTTACACCAACTAAAGATTGGGAAATGTCAGGAAAATTTAAACACTTATAAAGTAAACCGATCAAACAATTTGCTGTTAAACTTTATTCTGATCTGTTGTTCGATCTGAGAAACGGTTCTTAATCACTGTTTTGTATAGCTTATTCATATTATCGTGTTCTGTTTTGGCTTAAAATTTCATTTATCATATATTTAATACATTCTGTGCACTTTTTTTATTTGGCTATTGTAAGCAATGGCTTATCACAAATCTTGAACAGAAAAAAAGACTTTGCTTTGGAAAAAATTATTGGCTTATTAAAGGCTATTTTAGTCTTTGAATTTTCCAGTTATCGGTATTGTGAATCGGAAACCAAGCTATACTTAGCTCTAGGGGAAAGTCAACCATGTGAGAGTCACGTGAGGCTCAGATCGTTTATTATTTATAGGCCTACCCGTTTATGATTTGCTTAGTTTTCTGAAGGATTATACGTGATGTACGTTATCTTTTGTATTTGCATACTAATTGCTTTTAGTAAGCATTTTGTTAAGCAAATTAGGTTCACGACATATCTGTCTTTGATATGCATTATCATATCAATATGAAAAGTGTTGCGGCAAAGTAAAGAAAATTATAGAGTCGAGCTTATCTGTGTACTTATGCAAGACAAGCTTCGATCCTGACAAAGATCCTCAAAATTTAAATAACCATCAACTTTTAGGTAAGTATCGGTTGATTCATTTTTATAAAAGGATTAAATTTCACAGTTTATTTGTTCGTTTGAGGCATGGAGCCACTCCAGAATAAGCTGACTTGAGGCTTTTTGAACCATCCTTCGGTTGGGCGTCGCTGGCAAGCTCAAACCTACGAAAAAAAAAAACTCCCTGCAGAGACATCACACCGGCCATCGTACCACCGATGTCCACTCATATATTCGAGGCTGTCAACTCACCTTATTGATGTAAAATTTTCCCAGGTCTTTTCCTCTCACCAAGCTTTACGTTTTTTAAGCACTTTCCTGCAAGTCGTATCCTGGTTCACATAGCAATTTCACACAACCGGTAGTTCTTTCTTTTTCATTTCAATCAGACCCTCTGAAGGACTAACTATAAAACTCTTACCACATGGGGACGCTTTGGTTAGCAAGACTAGTGCCGTTCAGTTTGCGTTTTGTTCTCGTCAGTGCAGTACACTACTGCCCAAACCAATGAGGGCAGAAAATCGGAGATACCCGAAACATTGAAAGCGCTACATGCTTTACGGCAGACATAAAAAGATCTCACATTATTTACACCTAGCATTACTCTGTCGATTTTTTTTTTTTTTTTTTCGTTTTACAATGTATCTAATAAATATGGTTCCGTGTTAGGTAAGCAAGTGTTTTTTCCTCCTTTTTTTTATCAGAATAGAAGAGACCCTCTTCAAATCAACCTCAAGAAGACGGACGTTGCATAATATAAACCTTTTGAGAAAAAAATATATATAAGTTTTTACTTCCAATTATCTTTAAAATGTTCAAAATTAAACCTTCGACTCGTTTAGACTGGTCTAGAGACTGTAAATTACCTCCCTTAGCCAGCCTCTTAAACGATGTATAGGGATCAGGCCGGTTGACTAATAGGCCATTTACACTACCCGTTTTTTCTGCTGATACCTGGAGATATTGTCTGAGCGATATTTCAGAAATCAAAATCTCTTTGATATGTGGCAGGCTTTTTTTATGTTTTGTTGTTGTTGTTTTTTTTTTTTTTTTTTACGTTTACACTATATTCAAATTATCTGCTAATATAGGGCGGACGTTTACACTACACTCAAATTATCTGCTGATACAGGGCGGATGTGTGTATAAAAATGGCGCCTTTTGTGTGCGTGTGTGTTTAGTACTGTACATGTGACAAAGAACAAATAAACCAGATCTATAAAAAGCTAACAATGCAAAATTTCCAATCTTGCTCGATAAGTCCCCTAATTTGAAGCTGCTATATTTAAATCTGAAGTCAAGTTAATCATAAAGCCTAAAATAAGTCTATACTTTCATTTTAAAATTCTTCCACTACCACGGAAATATGGCTCATATCAACATCCACACCATGTCGAACATATCAGGCGGATGAAAATCAAGAAGCTCATGGTTTCAGGCGATTAGGGTCAACAGACCATTTGTCCGCCTGATATCTGCCGAATTTTTACGCGTTTTGCATTTACACTAGGGGTTTGGTTGGCCATTCCAAAACGTCTTGTTATCTTACCGATAAGAGGCGCATAGATCGGCAGTTGGAAATGCCACATCATGGTCAAATCTTATCTTGCCAGGCACAGTCGCACCATAGATCCCATTCTAAAAGCAGTATTCATGTGAACAGTATCTAGATTCCAGAAAAGCGTAGCTCTATTCCTGCTTGCAAGCGAAACGGCAAGCGCTAGGGTTTTTTTTTTTTGTTTGTTTTGTTTTGTTTTGTTTTTTAACTTATCCCTGAAGTGCACAGACAATTCATCTTCAGATTTATTGGATAATTCTACTTAATTGAGGCTGTGGCCACATCTACAGTTAGAATCAACATTCGGCTCGGCAAACGCATTTGATTGCAATGTAAGTACGTGCAAGCTTAAAACTTTGACAATATTAAACTTATTATGAATTGGTAGTTTTTGAAGATCATTCATATTCGGAATTTTATTCAGCGATATATCTATTAAAATGTTACATTCTTGACTCCCAATTTCACTATCTGTGGCTGGCGAATCCCATCATCTAGTGTTTTTAACCCTCTTTCTCTTCATTTGTCTCTGTATCTTACAAAGGATATATTATTTAAAACATCTCGCTTTTTTAAAGACAAAAATAGAAAATAAAAGAGGCACAAGCATAGAAACAATACCTCATTGAGGAAAATTAAAATTTGAATCAGAAAAATAATGGGACAATTTCTGGATGATGCAGTTTGAGAGTGTTCCACCAGGGAAATGATCAGTAAGACTTTAATCACCAGGGTTTGTTTCGCATGAAGACAAATTCAGTCATCCATTATCTTCGCTTATGGAGAACCAAGAACTGGAGGTATTTGTTTTATTTAAAGAATGCAAAATGCAATATCGTAAATTTTATAACTAAGGCTTACACAATTATTTAGCTCGTTGTCTTATTAACAAGCAGCACAATTTTAAAATTGAACAAGCAAAAAATTATAACAATGTAACAATTTCCTTATATATATATATATATATATATATATATATATATGTGTGTGTGTGTGTGTGTGTTTCTCTCTCTCCTCTCTCTCTTTCTCACACACACACACTCTCTCTATCTATCTTTATCTTTCTCTCTCCTCTAAGCGTTTAAAGCACGTTCTGTTAGCTAAAAAAATATTAAGGTAACCCCCCCCCCCCCCCCCCNAAAAAAAATGTGTGTGTGTGTGTGTATATATATATATATATATATATATATATATATATATATTGTGTCTGGCAAACCTCGTTAAAGCCTCCAAGATAAGAATGATTTTCGAGTTTTGATACTTTCGTGCAAGAGCATTGTGTTGGCTAATAAAGAGTCATGTGTTTCTATGGCAAATACAGCTAAGCAGTCGATGGCTAGCTGTCGATTCAGTAGCTGGGAAATGTCTCTTCATAGTTATGAAATATCTTTACCAATATCCCTTCAGTCTTGCTTTTTTTTCTGTCTTTTTGCTCTATACCAACTTTGTGTATCTACCTCTCTCTCTCTCTCTCTCTCTCTCTCTCTCTCTCTCTCTCTCTCTCTCTTTCTCGATTTCTCTCTCTCTGCTTGCGGTCTCTCTTTCTCTCTTCTGTACATACTCTCTTATCTCTCTCGTTATCTCTCTCAAATAAATATACATGACTACCTTTTACTAAAGAATACATAGAGGTTGGCTTACACGAGCAGCGGTATTCAGTAATAACTAAAGAGAACCTATCTATCTAAAAATGAAAAACAAATCCCTGCAATTTGTTCGGAATATGAAAAGATATGATGAATAATGATCAAAATCTGTGTACCTTTTGCATAACTTTATACTTAACAACTAGCCGATAGAATTTGGTTTTCGTAACAATGACCTGGATTCAGTCGTTACCGTTATCAGTTCTTTGCCAGGTTTTAAGCCCATGTTAATCACCAGTCTGTACCAGCTATGACCACGACCGATATCTCCTGGCCTTGGTGTCTCCACGAGTGTATTGGTCAATACCATTACTTGAAAAATCAGTTTTATTGTGCCGCTCCTTGAATGTCTCGGATAGGCATGGGATAATGTGGAAAATAGCATTTTATGATTACAGACAAATTGTTCAGTGTCACAAGAAAAATTACGTTGTCTATGGCATTCTGGTTGTGGACCTGGACTGCTTAAACTGGGTCAGATGTGTTAATAAAGGCGACCAACAGGAAAGTCACGCTATAGACGTCGTTCGTCCTGTCAGTCGCTTTCCACTAATGCCGTGGTGAATGAGCTCATTCATTCATTAGTGAATATTGAAGCCGCGAATGAATAATGAATAAATCAGGCTGAATATTGAATATTTTGAATAAATATACTTTTTTAAATTGTATTTTAAGAATAAAATATTAGGAATAAATTTATATATAATTAAGAACACCATGCAGGCGACTGCATGCAGGTAAATTTTCCTTTAATCTAGTAATAATCAAGGAACTACAGTTGCGCAATGCCGTAGTGATACAGACGAATTTTCAGGTTGATGTGAATATTCAGGTTATTGCCTTGTTGCACAATACTATTTTTAAGTTTTTTTCCGAACTTGAATAGTGACGCTGGCTACTACTAACTGTTGCCCGGTCAAGGCTACTGAGGGGTTTCTATTAGATCTATATAAAAAAATTCAGACTAAATAGAAAATTAACAGCTATACAAATTAGATTTATTATTGCACAGATTGATCCGTCCTTTATGATTGCTTATTGACTCTAAAGTTTTTCCATAATGTATGATCAGATTTTAAAGTTTTGAGGTTAGATCTACGGTTCCTTGCTAGGCCGACTAGTTCCATTTTCGATAATACAGTTCAAACGGATCAAATTAAGCAATAAAAATTTCACCCTACGCTCTACTTCATGTTTCTAAATCTACCCAAGGGTATCTCAAGTTGAAATGCAATAGACTCCGATTTTTTTACAAAGCTGTTTTCGAAAAGATGGGCTAAATCGTTGACACGCTGGTCTAGTGTTTAGACAGAAAAATGCAGTAACGTCTTAGTGGTCCAGAGCCCGGAAACCAGGTGATGGGCGGTAGTGACGTTTCGCGGCAACAAGGCAATTATGAATATTCAGTTTGATGTGAATATTCCGGTTGTTATGAATCTTCGGGTTGGTGTGAATATTCTGGTTGCTATGAATATTCGTATTGCTATGAATATTCGGGTTGATGTGAATATGCAATTGCCATTTGCTATAAATATTCGGAATAACATGAATATTCAGGTTAGTGACAGGGCGGAATCAAGAATTTCAGAAATGAAATTGATTTTTTGAACTTTGCTTTTATTAAAAATGTCATTATTATACCTGACATGATAACTTGTAGGCCTATATCGAAACATATCTTTACATGGAAATAGAAAAAGAAAACTTAATGGTTTACTTGAACAATGTCAATTTTGATTGACTAGGGAGGCCTAAGAAGATAAATGTGATATATATGTCTGAAAAGGGAAACTACTGGGGTCAGCGCCGGGTGTCCGACGGTAAGGAGGTGGAGCGTGGAGAAAAAGCTGCTGACCTATGTTCCTGCATGGAAAATCAGATGTAACATTAGTAACAATCTTTTTTTGTTGTTGCTGCTGTTGTTTTTTTTTTTACTTTTTTATCACCTGAAGCGAAACGATCTTATCCCTACTCAAGATTCATGCATTTTCTTTTTCATTTTCTTGGGAGTACATGTACGTGCATTTATTTTTTGTTTTCTTTGATTGGGTTTAGATCCACCATGCTTTGGTTCTTTTAACACTTTTTGTGAATCTCTACTGCGGACACAGTCCAGTTCTGAGAAATGTACTTGGAATTTTTTTATATTCTTGATTTTTTTTTGGTTTGTTTTTGCTCAAGATTGAGCCAAACATTACGACTGATTTTAAACTTGGCGAAGTCGGGGCATAGTACAAATTGCTGTATCTGTAAGAGCCCTTCTAAGTTCTTTGAACTGCCTTTGTTCGACAGAATGAAGCTTCTGAATAAGACGATAAGTTTCTGATTTTTCCAAGAAACTGCCTGCTTAAGAATGTGATTGATTGATTCACAGCAATTGTTCATCCATAGCGGTTTATGCGGTCCAAGCCAGGTTTCTCAACAGCCCTTTTGTTCTCCACTAGCAAAGGATGGATCCTGTTTTAGATGTGGCCTGCTAGCTTTTTCTGTGTAATTTTACTTTGAAAGCCACACAGAGAATCATTGAGATTGATATGATCCAGTGCAGATATAACCAATTGGGGAAAACTGATTTTTTAACTGCCTCCTTTGATTTTGTTACACTGGAAGTGTATGATTTTTTTTCCTTTGGATAAGATCATTGTCCTTTCAGGTGATGAGAAAACGTAAAAAACTTTGTTACATACGATTTCCCGTGCAGAAACATAGGTCTGCAAAACCAGGACGTTTGTTTATGGTCCGCTTGCACACTGACACGTTTTTATAAACAGCCAATGTTACATTAACTTGACCCAAGTTGAATGTCTTATCAAAGGACAAGACCTTTGAGCGACATGTAACAGGTGGACAAACGAATCATAGAATATTTTGCATTTGTTAGTCGTCGTTTAGTATTTTGTAAGGAACTTTGGCATGCTGTCTTACGAAGGCTTTGACAATTGGTAGACTGTGCTGTAAATGCTCTACACCAGCTACTTGTCCAGCACAGGATTTTTATGAACCACATTACAACCTGCTCTGATTGTTTTTGGATCCTTCATTTAGCATTTATAATTTGCCTCTTGTTTCTTACACCATCTGTCAGCCTGTTTCCATCAGTTGTCTGGTCATAAATTTCAGCAGGTGTTTTTGTCAGAACACCATGTTTAATGTTTAAACCTTACATATGCACTGGTATTCCCAGTTGTTTTACGACCCTGAGTTTTACGATTAGGACAGAGACTGTTATATTCATAAACTGCTACGGGTGAGCACTGTCATTGCCTATCCACGATACACGCTTCTGGCATGTTTCATTAGCGGTGTGTTTTGCATAATACCTGTGTAGGACAAGCACGTCTCGAACATTTGGCTGGATTTTCAATTGTACCTACATCTTTTCCTAACATTGCTGTCTTTCATAATAATAGATACCATTTTTTATCACTACTTTTCGCATGGGTTTATCCTCTTTGCAAAGATAATTTATAGACTTTTGTTAGTGACCCCATTTGTCCAAGCCCCGCGGTCATCGTAAAACACAGATTTGTCACCCCCTTTTCTTTTTTCACTGTTTTCAGTATTATCAATTATGAAAAAAACAATTATTTTTCTCTCCTTCTGCTAGCTCTTTATAAAAAGGTGTGTTTTCATTTTCAGCCAAACAAATATCAATAGTTCAAGATTCATAAAATCATTATTCAGAAGTGGCTGGCTTTCTGCAACTTTGCACCCCTCCCGCACCCCTTCATCATTTGCGTTACCGTTTGTTTGGGGATCATCAAGCAAATCAGAAAGTCAAACAAACTTACATAATGTTTTTATCAGCAAACTTCAAGGTTTTCTCCCTCCACCAAACACACGCACACACACACATACACACACATAGTCATTGATAGAGTAAAGAATCGCCTTTTTTCCTGTGTGCTGTTTCAATGCCCTAATTCGTAAACTTTTAGTGAGTTTTTGTGAGTTTCGATTAGTTTGGCCGGTTTTGGTGAGTTTCGGCGAGTTTCAGTGAATTTTGGAGAGTTTCGGTGAGTTTCGATGAGTTTCGGTGAGTTACGGTAAAAAGATATACCGGTCGTAGGTATCCGAAGAAGCATAATTCTTTGTCTCGGGCGATTTTCATAAAGGCATATGTGTGAAGTAAGCGGTCAACAATGAGCGATGAGTAACTTCTCCTGTATTACCATTTTCGCCTACTTTAACAAACGCCTTACGGGGTGTGGAATATAGATTGCCCGTGTGATACCCTCTTTATATTACGATGTGTTCTTTAGTGTCAAGTTATTGGCGAATTATTTTTTCCGCATGATGCCGACCTTATTTAGATTTTCTCAAAGCTCAATTCGTTTCTTGTCCTGATTGATTTCAAACAGAAATTCCGTGGTCGCTCTTTTGTTCTTTCCGATTTTTTTTTCGCTTTATTCTAATAATGATAAAAGCATAAAGACAGCTGGTATAGAATTAAGAGGTTTAATTGACGTGGGTTTTTTTTTTTTTAACCTTTAAGGTAATAAAAACTAAGACTTTATGTTTTATTGAATCCGTGTGTGGAAAAACTTGAAAAAAGCACATTCAATATACAATATAGATAAAAAAAAAGTTTATTTTGACTTCATCTAACCCCTCTAATGATTGGGCATCTTGGCCCTTGTGGTCATTAATTCAACAGCTTTCTTTGAAACGGAGCTATTCTTTCTTTAAAGTTCCATTGGAATTGTGATTATAAGAAACACAAGTTTCTTTTTCGAACCTGCGTAGTGTTTTCGTGAGAAGTCAACCATTCCGTGTTTGGGTAATGAAGATAGGGCTCGCGGTGTAGGTTGCAGGTAAGGCAGGACCAATTGGGACAAAAAATGAACGCACATCAGAAAATTGTCTGATTGGAAGACCTGGCAATTAAATTCATTCAAGAATGAAACAGCCTGGATGGACCCAATGATGATTGCAAGATTAAGTATTAAAAGCAACTACCGCGCAGTGTCACGTCAGAAAAAAATCCTGACCCTCTTATTGGTCTCCATAAGTTCATTTCCCAAGACCTATACGGAGTTGTTTTACTTCAAAATAAATCTCTAAGGTCTATCATTCTTTTGTATCTCATTTGTAAGGGGTGTTACTACTCTTGGAGTTTAGAAAAGTCGCCCCGAAATCTACAGATTATTCCTCAATTAGATCTATGGATCAAAACGCCTGGGAACATAATTATAAAACTGAATATGCTGAAAGGTTTCTTCTAGGAACTATTTATGAGTGTATGAGGTCAGCTTTAGAATAGGTGGAGAGTGTTGGGCCTCTCATAATTTGCCTTACTCAGCCGTGAGTGGGCGTAAACACTCAAAAATGTGCGAGTTTTGAGTACATTTCCACGTATTTAAGATACATTATTATGTGAAAAACACAGTACCATAATTCTACAAAGTTTAATATATTCCAAATTGCACCGAAAGTTTTGATTTATCCAGATTACACTTTAAGTGAAGTCTGTTTTATCTGTGAATTGAGGAAACTGTGGGCATATTGTTTCTATGTACACAGCCCTGTAGTTTTGTTAGATCAGATAGGGGACGTTCAAATATAATCTTACACCTTGGAAGGTGTATGTGTGTGTGTGTGTGGGGGGGGGGGTCTATTCTCCTGTAAGGACAGCGTCCTTGAACCATTGTAATCTTACACTTTTGTGAGTGGAAAAAATATAAAACAAATAAAAATTTCAACATAAGAAATAACACAAAAGGGGAGAGGTAACTATTCTTAGCATACTATCAATAAATGAATCAGTCCAACAGTTCCATTTTTTGTCTGTTTGAATGATTTACTTAATTACTCTGTATATATGTATAATTGCATATATAAGCATATGTGCATATATATGAAAGGTTTTCATGCATATGTATGTAAGGTGCACTGAGTATATTATGGATTTTCACGATAACAATGTTAAATTATTATTGTCATGACCCATTTAGTTCGTGTATCATTTGCAGTTAAATCTTTTCTTACTTTGATCAAGCCTTAAAATGAAAGGACAAAAACGAAACAAAGGACATATGCCGTGAATATATCCTGAGTTGTTTATTCATAACTTTTATTTTAATGTTGTTAGGTAGGTTAGGGTAGCGCAGGGAGGAACATGGGCAAAGTGACAGTGAGGCTCGAGACTCACCGATGAGTAGCACTCGGTTGGTGATTGGTAAACGCTTAGGTAGCGTTTAGCTTCAGTTGCAATCCAAACGCCTTTGAAGAAATGTCTCCAAATTGTTGGAGTATAAACAGCTGGTAATCGGGTATGTAAAATATTGTCTATGTTTGAACGCATGTTCTATGCAGCAGCCCTGTGGGCTATGATCTAACCATAAATTTAATTAAACGATAGCGTATTTTGGTTAGCAGATATTTGCCGATATTGGCTTTGTGTCGGAGTGATTGGAAAATTAAATGGTCAAAATCATTGAATATTAAAAACGATTAAATGTTGAAATGTTATGTGAATTAAATATACATTTATATCTGAGCGTTAAAATGCTTGAAATATTAATGGATTGTAAAGTATTTAAGAGTTAACGATATGTATTTTCCTTAAGTAACAGAAATTATGTTGAATTATGAGTTTGAAATACAGAAATGAGAGTTTAATGAATGGAAATGTTTTAAGAATTCCTCCCGTTATTGAATTCTACAGGGATAGTCCTGGAACGGACTGAAAAGAAAACCACTTTTAAAAGGCAGTCCTGGAACGAGCTAAAAACAAGTTACGTTTTAAAGGAGTCTTGGAGTGGACTGAAATTGTACCGGATATTAGTCTTTAAATACCGTCCTTGAACGGAACGGTAGTTGATCGTATCTGAAAGGGAGTGGACTAAGTTGTGTTTAATTATATTATATTATATTATGTTATATTATATTATATTATATTATATTATATTATATTATATTATATTATATTATCGTATGTGAAAAATAAATGGGGCTTGGCCCAAAACATAAATTGCAGCAGGCGTCTGTTCTCACTGAGCATATTACTCCACGTCGCCCCTATACATCTAATCCCCCTACCGTGACATAAGGGGACACCATCAAGAATATAACGGCCTCTCGATCTAAAGCAACCTATTTCTACGCCTTGATAAGACGCACATCTGATTAGTAAGCTGTCTTCCATCCTTCATCAATACAATTCCATAATTATCATCGTCGTGGCTTACTCATTCATCTGTATGAAATCGTCTTGATCGTCTACAATTTTCTTTAAACATTTTGAAAAAGAAAATTCTTAAACTACAGTTAATGCTTAATAAGTCGACGATTCTTGTAGTCGTTGTTGTTGTTGTTTGTCGTTGTTGTTGTTGTTGTTGTTGTTGTTGTTGTTGCTGTTATTATTCTTATTATATCAGATCAACAATGTAATATTACGGTGTAAGGTACAGTAAATGTAAGAACGATGTAAGTAGGGGAAGGGGGGGG
>BLXT01006392.1:2030492-2049281 GCA_019648995.1 Plakobranchus ocellatus | reverse complement strand
CCCCAAAAAAAAAAAAAAATTTTTATAGAATATGCACCCGGCCTAAACATCTTTTTTCGCTTTCTTGTGAACTTGATGCTCATATTCTTTCGCGGCACTGACTACTTAGGCCTATCAAAATTATAACAAACATGGAAAAAATTGAAATTGAGATCTGATCTGCAAATTTTTATTAAACTGTGTTTACATGCGCGATCGTACGTATAGAGACTATGGAATAGCTGTTTGTTTGTCTCATTAATCTCTTCTTTTTTCTTCTTCTATTTTTATTTCTTTCTTTCCTCCTTCTTCTTTTCCAAAACTTCATGTTCTCAGGCACTCTACAGCATCTACAGCATTTTTTTCAGAATAGGTTTGAGGGCTAAAAGGATCCTTCAACCTGAGGCCAAATGTTAAAAGGCAGACAAAATAAAAGTGGATACAAATCTTTCTATAAAGGAGTTAATGGCGATAGTGCAACATGTGTACAAATTATAGAAAATAATTACTAAAATCCACAAAAATATAGATAAATTAATGTTGCCCATAAAGGTTTACGTGGACACGATTTTAAGTCAGCTTTCTCCAGTGGCTTCTTGGCGGCTGCTCTACGGCCCAATGCCATGAAATTGTAGGCTGGGTATTTCCTCAGTTGTTCACTTGTGGAGTATAGGGCCCAGACCACACTGGAGGCGGCAGTTCAAGTTTCCAACAATATATGTTTGGAAACACTCGAGTTTCTTTGGTGCGAGAGCACACCAAGTCGGCTGCGACTTTCATCTTGTCGAAGCGTCGGAGCTATTCTTTGTGTTTTACAACCTGGTCTTACGTCAGTGGCGCTGTTGGATAAGGGAAACGGGGTGCTATTAGGTGACCACGCATAATTCTACTAATGGCCGTTGCCGTGCGAACCACGAGGCCAGTTTTGTTACGCAAATCATCAGGCTAATTTGTAGTTGGGTGGAGCATACTAACTGCAACATCAGTCAGCCTCGTCGGCTGTCACAAGTCACGTCGCTTCCAGTGTGGGCTTAACCTAATTGTAGTGGTTAAAAGCACAGCAACTGCGACACACAGTCCGTTTCGTCGGCTACAACTAAGGTGTTGTTGATTTATGTGAGAAAGAGAAGATAGTATCTTAATGAAAACCCACACTGGAGGTCACGCAACTTTTAATAGCCGGCGAGACGGACTGTATAGAATATATGAACTGCTGCCTACAGTGTGCTTTTGGCCTTAGACTTTGTAAATTTGGGCAAAACAACAGAAATAGAGGTGTTTCAAATTGCTTATACAAAGAAGGCACATAAGTGGATGTTCGGGTTTGTTTTTTTTAGATTCTGGTTCAAGGTGACATGCTGAGTTTATAGACGGAAGATTGTTACAAATGAGCTTTACGTGACATAATCGGTGCATTGTCATTTGGCCTTGTTTAGTTTACGTGTTTGTACTCAGCTCTGTCGGTCTGTCATGTAATTCATGGGCTCATCCAAACCTCTCTGTGGTTGTGCTAAATTATCTGCTTGGCTTTTTAAAAAATATAATATGGATTTTGAGGCTTCTCCTGTTGCGAACCTTTCATGAGGAGTGAGTTATTTATTTTGTTAGTGTGCTCTGTGGTCGTATGAATTACCGTATAATTCTTTGCCCTATAGGTAGCGAGCGCAATAATTTATGTTACTAATTGACTGTTTACAGTTCGTCCTTGTTGTTTGAAAAAAAAAAAAAGTTCTCCATGGCCGCAAGTACAGATTTCGGATCAGAGAAATTAAAAAAAAAAAAAAAATTAATTTTGGCACATTCAATTTGAATGCTGTGTCTAGAAATCTTTCACCTTCGATTTCTAGTTGAAAATTTAACAAGTTGATCCGGTGCATAAACAATCTGTGATATTTCATTTATGGATCCATTCCAACGTCTACGACAAAATGGTTTTCTCCTCTTTCATTTTCAGGTCTGACTTCTTCTTCACGTTTTTTATCTTTTAAATTGTGTGTTCAAAATTGATCTCTGATGAGTAGAGATCTGTCTTTTGTAGTGTCTATGCCAGGGATTCTGTTACATGTATATGGTTTTAAAGGATGGAGGCATTTTTTCTTAGGTTGAATATGTGGTGCACGACGGACTTGTCTTCAGTATAATAATTTGTACAGGCAAAATAGCACACGCAAACATATATTAGCATATAGATACACTGCTATTTGAGAGCAATAGGTTCCTATTGTAGATTCTCGATCTATAAAACTTGATCTAAATTCAGATCTAGTTATAACTGAAGACCAGTTACAAGATAGGCTAGGCTTCCTTTCTAAACCAAACGACCATTTTCCCCAGTCCTTTCGCTGGACCACAAAATATTGTAGTTCTAGCAGTCTAATTTCACACCACGGAACCGTTGTTGGGTCTAGAATCTTGATCTTGTTCTACATATAGATCTAGATCAAGATCTAGACTAGAGAGTAAAGATCTAATACTAGATTTGTAGATGTAGATCCAGATCTAGTAACTCTAAATCTTCGATAATACTTAAGCCTTCATTTCTTCAAATAGTCACATCAAGTGGGATTCAATGTTTTTAAGCTTCACCTAACTTTGATCTAGATCTAAAAATTTAGATCGGTGTATTCATTAACGATTCCTAAATATTAGGGCATCATTACAAGGCTATGCACACTTTGTTCATACAATCCTATTCATATTAGGGCACTACTGAACATGATGTAAACAAACGGGACCACACAAGTTCAGTAGTGCCAACCTCAGCGTAGACAATATTGGAGGTGATCATTATGTTTGCTCAAAATAAATGTGGCAGTACTTGTTATTTATACATCAGGCAATGTCACTGCAAGTTTTTTTTTTTTTTTTTTTATTTTTTTAAAGGGAAGAATTAATGCCTGGGAACCACCTCGAAGTAACTAAACAGGGTTGGCCTAGATCTAGATCTGGTGTTTGGAAGGCTAATAATGCATACTACGAAGAAGAAGTTCACGTGAAGCTGAATAACAATTTTCAACCCACAATTTGCCTTGGTGACACTATTTGCAATGAATGTTAATATTAAGGAATTTTTTTTTACTAGATCTAAGCATAGTTTTATAGGATAGTTCCCCGGTGTAGAATCTCTGTTTATTCATGGATAGCTTGAACTTCTACACAGTCTTATTCACTATAATGTTAAGCGAATCAAAGTAAGAACAGGGATCTTGATATGGAATCCAAAGTAGAGCTTATAATCTTAATTAAGAATATATTCTTTTTCCTTTATGCACTCATGATGTGGGTCGAGGTTGAATCCACAATTTATCTTCAGGACCTAGATCTAGAGTAAGATCAATTTGTTTCAAACCAAAGGTAATCTGAGTCTACTCCGACAGTTACACTTTCAGGCCCTTCAACTAATTGTGAAACATTTGGGAAAATAGTTTCAGCCCTTTTTTTACCAAACGCATTACTTACTTTAAGGGAATCTGTGCTTCTAGATCAAACTTCATCAGCTGAGAATGAGTATGACAGTGGTGCTGTTTTTATTCTGCCTTTACAAATCACTCACAAAATGAAAAGGTCATAGGCCAAGTTATAATGTAAATTGTGCTACTTTCACACAATATATATAATAACAATATAATGCCACCGGCCTCTTCATTTTGTTGGTATCCGATAGTAGATCTAGAAGCATGGGTCTCCATAACATGAATTTCCCCTGTGTTTTTACTGCCACAGTCCATATCCTTATAACTGTAGGGGTGCCTATTTGAAGGCCTTGGCAATGAAACGAAGTGACTTTTTTTTCCTGAACACTTGAGAAAATAGGTCCAATCCTTATTTTTCCTAACATTTTTGGTTTCACTGTGAGTGCATTGGGATGACAGGTCAAAACAATACTGATAATTTAGAATAAATATATGTAATCAGTCATGCAAGTCACCCGAACAATAGAAGGGAGAAAATCCTGCACTGCCGTTCGCGCATTTGCCATAATCATAGGGACTTTGATAACGGGTTGACTTTGCCTCTGCTTGTAGCACAGCAGGATTTCCTCCCTTCTATTGTTTGGAAAGATAAAGGTGATCTCTATTTTTCTGAGCGTTCTGGAATATAAGATTGGCCGAAATAAAAACAAGATGCAGGGGTTAAAATCACATCAAACACAGACCAATTTTATAGACTTTTTTCACCGAGAGCTGAAATGAGCAAACAGCCCTTTCCAACTTCCTTTGTAATTTGTATACATACCAAACTGTTCGAAGAAACTGACAGAAAATTTCAGTCGAAGCATACAAGAAAAGTAGTGGAAAAGTAAAGATTTTCTCTTAAAAAGCAAACATCATGATTTGAATTTTCATCTTCTTGGAATCTTAAGTTCATTCACCACAGATCATCTTTTTTTAAGTAGACAGTATCACTATGAGCCATCGAATGGTACTTTCAAAATATTCAATACACAAGAAGCATGTGAAAGCCTTTAAAAGTATCATCATCTTCTGTTCTAGACAGGGTACCCAAAGAAGAGATACAGAGGTTAAAATCTTGAAATTTAATATTCAAATTAATCTTGTACCATATATAGTATACTTTTAAAAAATTATTTGTCTAATTTTCTTTTTAACTACAGTAGACCACACCTAAACTGAAATCGGCTGAACCGAAAAACGGCTAAACCAAAAAGAAATCGAAGAGCTTTCCGTTTTTCCTCTTATTCTTTCTTATTAAACATGCGGTAAACCGAAAGCGTTGGCTGCCTTACTATCGCTAAAGAGAAATAAAAACTACAGCTACAGCGAAAACCCAGTCACTGTCCAACCGACACATACAATTTTTTTTTTTTTTTTTTTTTTTTACACTCCTTGCCCATCCCTTTCGTTCGCGCATTACTTCATGCAAACCTAACACTGTTAGTTACCGGTACCTCACACTACAGACAGCCAGGCACACACACACCTGCCCATAGACTTTCTTTCACTACTAAGTTACGCTCCCTACATGTCTGGGTTCCGTCAGCGCTAAGCTAAGCAAACACTGTTGCATCACAGCCGGTAATAAAGCCATCTCTCTTGTGGAGAACTTCAGTACCGGAAAACTTAGGTGATAATTAAATTGTACAAGTAGAGACTAGGATCGGAAAACTTACTTAGGCGATGATGAAATTGTGAAAACTCTATTATAACAGGCGCAAAAACCTCTTAATCGAAAAGGAAAGAAAAGGAGATGGAGAAATGGATAAAAAAAGAGAGAAAGATCCGAGGATAGGCGTTTTCATTCACATTGCGGTGTGACGATCGGTGGGATTGGTTTAACTTAATATTTTGGAAGTTGGTTACTCTCCGTTATTAATCTTACTTATTTAATGCACTATGCTTAAACCAAAATATGTTTAAACTAAAATAGAAATCATACTCCCTAGAATTTCGGTTTAAACAAGTTCCACTGTAATATTTTTTCAATGATCTTTCAGGTTAATTTCAAATGAGACTCAAGTCCACCCTGAGTCAGATCATCACAAATCTGCAGGTAAAAGCTATAAAGTGACCAAGATGACTGGTGCTGGCTTCTGGCAGCAGCTAAAAGCTTTACTATGGAGAAATATTAAGCTCAAGTCCCGTAATAAGGGAGTGCTGGCACAGGTGAGGATTTATTTCAACCATCTTTCCTACTATCTTCAGTATGTATTTAAAATTGTTTGTCATAAATTTTTTGTTTTGTGTTTTGTTTTTTTTGAGAGACTGTATTGTGTTACAGTCATCACTTGATTTTTATATCTAACATTATGATTATTCATTTTATATTATAATTTTTTAAAGAGATTTTTTTTTAACTAAAAGAAAAGAAGATTGATGAGATAGAACTTTTTTATCTATCTTTTCCAAAAGAAATTTATAAATTATTTTGTATTAAATTTACTTTTTCCCCCTTCTAATCTGGCATTAGAGATAAAAAAAAAATTGAAGAAAATGTTTGAACAAGTATTCAATACTGTTGATATGCAGGTTTCATTTTTGTGTTTTCTTAGTTGACTAACCTTGAAACTGGTTTGAACTTTTGAAGACTGTAAAGCTCCTACAAACTATAACCAACAAACACCATGGAGTGAAAACAAAATCAAGTTTAATAATTCTCAGAGTTGTGAGAAAACCGTTAATTCATGTGTTCTAGCCTCATGGATCTGTTAATCACTACAGTCCTAGCAGTCAACAAGGACTAAGTAAATGTCAAATGCTAGTGCGGTTGTGGATCAGTAAGTCGCTACAGAGCTCCCCCCAGCACTGGCGTTGTAGTCACTGGAACCGTGGAGGCAGACGAGCAGCCCGTCCCGAACGTGTTGATCGAGCTTGTGGTCGGGACGACGTATCTTCAGGCTCAGGTGTCTCCGGGGGTTCTGACTGTGCGGGCTGCAATAGAGGGCGGCCACGTTGCGGAGGCTGTGCTACAGGAACTGGACTGGTGATATCTACATGCGCTGGTTTCATACGGTCAACTGAAATAACCTCCTCGCGGTCTCCAACCATAACGCGGAAGGTTTTGTCACCTGGAGCAACCACCTGGAAAGGCCCGTTGTACGGACGTTGGAGTGGACCACGATGGCCATCATGGCGAATGAAAACAAACTTGGAATTGCGCAGAGATTTTGGCACATATGACTGTGCCGATAAGTTGTGATGAACAGTGGGTAAAGGTGAAAGGTTGTTAATATTTGTATAACAAGAGTCATGGGCAATGCCTGAAGGTACACACTTTGCGGATGGGTCTGTAAATTCACCTGGAACAGTGAGAGGAGTTCCATAGACAATTTCAGCAGCAGATGATCCAATGTCTTCCTTGGGAGCAGTCCTTAAACCCAGTAGGATCCACGGCAGCTCATCTGCCCGGTTTGGTCCTTGTAGATGAGCTTTAAGAGCTGCTTTTAAAGTCCTATGTAAACGTTCCACAAGGCCGTTGGACTGGGGATGATAAGCCGTGGTCTGGTGAAGTTGAACTCCAAGCTGATTGGCTATCTCGCCCCAAAGTGTCGAAGTGAATTGGGTTCCTCTGTCTGAAGTAATATCCAGGGGCACACCGAAACGTGAAATCCAATTCCTGATGAGGGCTTTTGCACAGTCTGTGGAAGAGGTGCGGCTAAGAGGAATCACTTCCGGCCAGCGACTGGTCCTGTCAATGATGGTGAGGAGATGTGTAAATCCCTCTGAAGGAGGCAAAGGTCCAACAAGGTCAATGTGCAAGTGACTAAACCTTCTCGAAGGCACAGGAATATTCAGCACTGGTGAGTGCACATGTGTTTGAATTTTGGATTGCTGGCATGCTAGACATTCCTGTGACCACCGCTTAACCTGTTTTTTAAGTCCATGCCATACGAATCTTTGTGACACTAGCTTCACTGTCGATTTGCGACTGGGGTGTGCAAGGTTATGAATTGACTCAAAAACTTGGCGTTGGAAAGTTTGGGGAACCAACAGTCGAGGTAGCCCTGTGGACACGTCGCACAACAATGTAGAGTTGTGTATTTGATAAGGCACAATGTGGAGACCTGTGATGGCTGTTGGAAAAGCCTTTATGTCCCTGTCTTTTTCTTGTGCCTTTGCCATAGCTTCATAGTCTATGCCGAGGGTGACATTGCTGAGAGAGGACCGTGATAGACAGTCAGCCACTACGTTGGATTTCCCGGAAACATGGCGTATATCTATTGAGTATTCTGATATGAAGGCAAGATGACGTTGCTGCTGTGCTGTCCATGGATCAGACAGTTTGGAAATGGCTCCCACCAAAGGCTTATGATCAGTGTATGCAGTAAATGGCCTCCCTTCCAAGAAGAACCTGAAATGTCTTATTGCTAAGTAAAGTGCCAGTAGTTCTCGATCAAATGTGCTGTACCTCATTTCTGGTGGGCGTAGTTGTTTGCTGAAGAAGGCAAGAGGTTGCCGTATCCCATTCACATACTGCTCAAGAACACCCCCGGTGATAATCTCCACATGGGCGCCATCCGCCGTTGGGTTTTGGTACAATGTGAAGAGGAGATGCCCATGGACTGTTTGACTTCCTGACTATACCCATTTTTTCCATTAAAAAAAATTCCTTCTTTGCTGCTGCTAGTTTATCAAGGGCTAACCGACGGGCTCGGGAATGAACCGGTGGGCCTGATGTGGCAATGTAATGTTGAACGCCATGTCTAACAGATTCTGAAGAAAAAGTTGGCTGAAGTAGGGCAGGGAATTCTTGAAGGACCTTGCGAAACTTGTTGCAATCACGTTCTATGGGTGCTAGCTCTGTTTTAGTTTCTCTAGTTAGAGCAAGGCGAAGAAAGATATGAGCCTGCTTCTATGAGCCTTTGACCGTTTAGATCCACGAGCAAGTTGTGTCGACGGAAAAAGTCAGCACCCAACAATGGACGTTTCACATCAGCGATGATGAGCCGGGCTTCATAAGTCGTACCATGAAATCATAATTTGACATCACGTGAGCCAAAGGTGGAGATTGTCGTTCCATTCGCTGCTTGCAGAGCCTGTCCCCTTTGCCCAAAATGCCTTTCATGCCATGTTGGTGGGATAACAGAAACTTGAGCTCCGGTGTCCACCAGGAAATGACGTCCTGTGATAGAATCTATGATAATCAGTTGTGGATCAGGCGGACCAGCAGTTGTGGACGGTACTGTTGGCCCGCCCTGGCGTTTCCCTGTTGAAATACCTTGGGCACGATGGCATACACTTCTTTGCTTTGTCGCCATATTTATGGTGGTACCAACATACCGCTCAAGCTGTGGTTCTGGGTTGCCGCATTGGGCTAGTTTAGGTTACTTGTCCAGCCCGCCAGCGAGGAAAAGTTTATCCGCCTCACGGGCAAGAGTTCTATAATCGGAAATGGCTGACATTGACAAGGGAGTGCGGATATGATCTGGCAGTTGTTGAAGGAAAATTTGTTTAAATAAAAAACATGGCTGGTGCTGGCCGAGAAGGGAAAGCATGTTGTCCGTCAGCTCAGAGGGTTTGTTGTCGCCCAAACCGTTCATACTGAGCAATGCGGTGGCACGCTCCTCGTCAGACAGTCCGTATGCAAAAGTAAGGAAGTCCTTAATTGCTTTGTATTTTTCAGTTGGTGGGGGTGCAGTGATGATAGGTAAAGCCCTTTTGGCTGTGTTCATATCCAAAGAGGTAACCACATGGTAGTACCTTGTGTCATCCTGAGTTATTTTCCTCAGTTCAAATTGGGCTTCAGCTTGTGCAAACCAGGCTAACAAGCTCGAAACCCAAAATGTTGGAAGTTTTAGGGCTACACTGTCCATGGCCATCGTAGTATAGTGGTGAATCGAACTAGATCTAGTATTTGCGATACTTAGTAGCCGGTCTTGAGGTGTAGCAATAGTTTTTATACTCACACAGACGTTGTGAGCGTCGGGGTCACCAATGTAGAGCTCCTACAAACTATAACCAACAAACACCATGGAGTGAAAACAAAATCAAGTTTAATAATTCTCAGAGTCGTGAGAAAACCGTTAATTAATGTGTTCTAGCCTCATGGGTCTGTTAATCACTACAGTCCTAGCAGTCAATAAGGACTAAGTAAATGTCAAATGCCAGTGCAGTTGTGGATCATTAAGTCACTACAAGACCAAAATAAGTAAGCTTTGTATATTTTCTTTTTAGTTGGATTTATTTTAATTCATTTGATTTTTCTTTGAAGGAGCTGATTTTTCCAGTGTACTTTGTAGGGATCTTGGCAATGATCAAGGTTTTAACCAAGCCAGAGACAAAACCAAGCATTGTGTTTCCAGTCAACTCTCTCAACAGTTCTGCCTTTGGGTACCCAATTCGCTCTAATAAAGTCATCCTGGCTGCTCCAGACTCTACCCAGGTATCCAGGGCTTTGATGATTAGGGAAAGGGGAGATTAAAAAGTGAATCAATATATTCAAAAATAGAGTAGTGCCATCATACTGTGGAATTTTCACCCCCTGAGCAGCTTTCTCATTGTGATGCCATAGAGCTGCCACTATTCACTTCTTTATAAGTTACCTGGGCCAGAATGAGCAGAGATCAGGCTTGTTATTTTAGGTTTGGAATAGCCAAATCAGTTAGTTTCTTAAGTAAAATTTACCAACTACTGCAGAGCAGATTTTTATCAATTCATGTAAAGACTAAGCATTTAAATACTAATTTTGAAAAGATGATAGTTTTTTTTTATCTATTGCCTTTTGTTTCATTACTTCAGCAAATCAGTATTTGCAAGCAATGGAAAAAAAAGATGGTGAAACATTTTATGTTAGATTTTTTCTGTCTCACATGGTTGTTTTTCCAGTATGACCAGTTCATGCAGCAAGTCGTGTCACAACTGCAAGGGCCTCCCTCCTACCAGATGTTCAACTCAAGCGAAACTCTAGAGAGGCACTACATCAGTTTACAGGGAAAAACAAAAACTAACATTCTCGCTGGAGTGGTGTTCAACTATAGCAATGATGTAAATGCATATGCCATCCGCATGAACAGTGGCAAATTGCCCGGCACCTCTGATGTGTTTAATTTGAATAAAGGTAAGGCAATTGTTATATTTTTGTAGTTTGAACACAAAATGAATGGAGTTGTATTGCAAAAATATGTTGAGTGCATCCTACAAAGAATCGTCTCACAAACAGGCAATGCTATCTGTTATAAACACCGTTAGACTCCTCTGAGATTTTCAGAGAAAAAGCCTAGGAGAAAGCAGTTGTCAACTAAATTTTATAGGCTAAAAAAAAATTAAAGGAAAAAAGATATAAGGCAGATTCCACAAACATGATTTGAGATTGTCCCAAAAACATCAATTTTTCAACATACACAATCATACACGCATTATGCATCAAAAGAAAGATGATTTAATGCTGAATTCAAATTTAAGAGTCTCCCGACCCAGTGATCATTTCTTCTAAAATTACAGCAAAAAGAATAAAGCCAT
This sequence comes from Plakobranchus ocellatus, assembly GCA_019648995.1. Taxonomy (NCBI): domain Eukaryota; kingdom Metazoa; phylum Mollusca; class Gastropoda; family Plakobranchidae; genus Plakobranchus; species Plakobranchus ocellatus. Next base: position 2,038,386 of record BLXT01006392.1, on the reverse strand, counting down.
ATCATCACTAAAAATGAAGTTTCAGCCACTGAAAGTTTTATCAGAAAAAGATCCTTCCTTAATTCACTGCTCTATTTTTTTTAAAAATAATTATGATGCCCAAGAGTTCATTACATTATAGAGATTAATAATATGGTCAATAGAGCAATTTAAAAAGAATGATGGATTGAAAGAATACACATTGGAAAAGTGTGTGTCGCCGATTCCTAGCGTCCGCAATTCCTGTGTGTCAGTTGTTCTATCAACCACAATAACCATAAAGCCTACAGAAAGGCAACAAAAATTCAGCTAAAACATGAAAATCCTGTGATTTTGACTGTACAGTGTGTCAATACAAAGTCTAATGCGCTATACAGGTAAGAAGGTGCTAATGGGGCTATGATTTTTTGATCTCCGAAATTATAGATCTAATGAACTGTCCCTGTCATAGACAGCGGACTCTAAAGCGACACACAGCAAACAATCGAATGCTAAACCTATTTTTCGAAATTGAAGAGGTGCAAACACATGTTCTCTGAACGATGTTGACGGATTTTGTTTCGCTCACACATAAAAAAGCCCCTAACTTTGGCTCCTTGAAGGGGAATTGAAACTGAAAGTGAAATACCAGTCATAGGATGAGGTGACACACAGCAAATGCCTGTCGATATTCTGTGTCGAGTGGTCAATAAACTGCATTAAAATCGCTACCTTTGGTTTACAATCGCTGTTTACATTTGTTTTTGCAATAAGCAACGACAAACCGATATTTTATATTTATATGATCCCATCTATCGAACATCGCGGCGACACAACTTGTAGTCAGCAGTGTGGTTTTTGCAGCCCGCTAATGAGAGTTAAAAGCGCATTAAAAAACTACTGTTATTATTCAAAACGAAGAAAAACTTTCAAAGAATGTTTTTAGGGTAATCAGATTGACCAGAATTAGTGTTTAATGAGCTCTTCTGTCCTTCAAACAATAGGATTGCAAAATCGGGAACTAACGTGTGTCGCTTTTTGAGGCGACCGGGAAACAAAAAAATTCAATTAAAATTTATAAACTCACAAAAAGGCACAATTTTGCTTTTGCTGTTTCTTTACATCATTAACAATGCATGACAGATAATAACCAGTGTACATCATGTTTCATTTATGATATATTATGTGTCCAAATCAAAGCATGCTATTTGGGACAAGTTTGTGGGATCCGCCATAATTTAAACTTTTTTACTTTATTTTGGTTTCATCCATAACATAGAAACAATGTGAAGAATACAGCTATACAAGCGTGCTGAATTAGGAGAGAAAATAGAGGATTCATATGATAACCATGTCAAGGAAAGAGACCAACAAAGAGGGCCCCATCTAATTATTAACTTACTGAGCCCTAGCATAACAACGGTTGTGACGCGAGCTTTGTACTGGTTCACGCCAAGCATCGCACCTTTTGCTATCTTAAGGTTGGATCAGTAGTATAGAGTATTTATTGCAATGGTTGCAATGATCGTTATCAGCATAGGATAAAACAACCATTGCCCTTTGCATCAGTCTTTGTTTCGTTCACTTAGTTTGAGGGATAATTTTTTTTACAAATTTTTTTGTGAAGCACTGCTAGTCCCTAAGCTCAGCCTCTTTACTTAACCAGAATAGCAGGCCCAAGCAGATCTAATGGTCAGTTTGCTACAAGATGTTAGCAAGGGAAGCTGTTCAAGTTATGACATTTTCTGATAGCGGGAATGATGATGTATCATTATGATTTAGATTTAAGTGACTCTGCATTATTTTCCAACAGGTTTACATGTATACATATGAAGACTCCAATGGAAAAACCAGATAAGTCACAAAAATGAGAAGTGGAGAAATCAAGAAAACAAAGTTTGTAAGTTTAGGTTCTTTCATTTTGTAGCGATTTTAAAAGGTTTTATTGTGGTGGACTTAACTGCTTTATCCATATGATTGATGCTGGAAACAAAACTACTATGTACAGAGAATGTGGCTAAGGAGAGATAACTTAGTTTTTACAAAAATGTGACTTATCTGATTTTTCCACTGGACTCTTCATATGTTTTAGGTGGAATATTTTTAGAATTATTTTTCACCATTTTTGTGCAATTTTGTAAAATTTTGTGCAAATTGAGTGGAAACTTTTTTTTTTACAATTTTTTTTTTCTGAACCCTAGTTTTGACTGGGCATCAGGGTAAAGCATAGGCTGAAGAGCTCAGGGCTCAGTAAGTCAAGGAGCTAAGAATGAAAGTGTAAAGCCTATACAAATTTTGTGGGTGGCCAGTAAAATCCATAAAAATATGGGTGTGTTAATGTTGCCCATAAAGCTTTATGTAGCATATTTTAAAAGATAACAAACTTCTCTGCAATTTCCAGATTTTGTCATTTAAAGAATTTCAGACACCAATCAACTTAGTCTCTCTGACACATTTATTGATTGCATACCGGATGTAATAAAAAATACCATATTGCGGAACTTTGTGCACTGGAAGCAAAACCAAAGGGAAAAGCAGCAATAGAAATTTGATACGTAATTGAAAAAAAAAAAGTTGGTGTCTTCTCGTGCTTTTAATTTAAAGAAAGAAAAAGAGTCAATAAAATTTACATTATGATAAGTTTTCTAAAGGCCTTGTGAATACTAAATTATAGGAGAAAGCTATGGAGGTGTGATTACTTTTAGCAAAATGTGCTCAGAAAAATTATGTATCAAATACAATATATGTAGAGCCTTTGTACCAAGGCAGCTCTGTGCATGTAATACTAATAGTATTCTTTCATCTATCTGTATTATAAGTTTAGTTACTCTCTGGTTTCTAAAAGTGTGCTCTACCTATCTCTCACTTCTGTTTCTCTATCTCTTTTAAAGCTTGTGACTAAATTCTTCAGGGCTGGCACCTATTCGGTTGTCTCCTGTTCGCAGAAGTACATAGACCTTCATGGGAATTGACCAAGAAGTAGCCACAAAAGCAAAACGAACAGGCAAAAAATGTTTATGGCATGGAAGATTTCCTGTTCCTTTCCAAACAGCCCCTATATGTGAATGTGTATTTGACAAGCTCTGATCCAACAAGAACCAGGGCTTACACAAGGCCCCATCCCTCCCTTTTCCCCTTTTTTTCCTTCTTTAGCATCTGCAAAATACCTTGGTTTCATTGGGTACCAAATTTATCAACCTCAGATTATGTGAGGAGGAGTGCCATCATTGGGCTTCTGTTGTAAAAATGAAATCACTGCAAATTAGGCTATGGGCCTACATAGCATATAATTCTCGGCGTTTTGTCTAAATTGGGTATGATCTGAGTGTGAGTGTGTGCGCATGTGTGTGTATATTTGTGCACATGACATGTGTTTGCATAAGCATGTGTAGATGCATCATTATGCTTAAGCTTACATTTGATTTTATTCTAGCTTGATCTTTAGTTGTAAGCCTACAGCACACAAGTCTGTGTATTGATGGTGCTAAAACTGAGATTTTTCACATATTATGTACTATGTCTAGTAAAAGCCCATAGTTTGTCCCTTGAGTGGTTTCATATCCTGTCTGTTGCAATATGTACATATTTCATTTTAAGACAGCCTTTTATTCAAAGAGATGTAGAGTTCAACCAGAGCACAATGTCAGGCTCGAGCATTTGGTTACATCCAAGGTTCACTGTAATTAAAGGTGTATCTACTTGTAAGCTATGTATAAAGCAGTACACATTTTTTTCTAAATTTTCCCTTAGATCTCACTTCCAATAACTGAGCATAACAGAAGTTTCTCTAAAAAGAATAACATGACATTTTTGGTCCATTAGAGCTAATGCTGCTCTAGCCAAATGAAAAGCAGTATCGTCCAGAGACTTAACACTGATGATACTGCTCTTTATTTGCTACGGTAGAATGGTAAAACTTTCATTTTCTCTATTTTAATCACATAACCATGCAGGCTCATGCAGAGAGAAAAAAGATGGTACAGACACATTCAACTGCCCTGCTAATCAATATATGAGCTCAGGATTTGCTCTTCTACAAATGGCCTTGGAAAATGTTCTGATGGAGGTAAATTGGATTTTCTCATGATGTATTTATCCATGTAACATTCTTTCTACTTGAAAAGTGTTCACATGGATGTAAAATAAATTTCTCTTTAATGGACTTCCTTTCAATATTTTGATTTAAGTCCCAGAAAAAGTCCCTTTTCAAATCTATGATGGGAGTTTAAGTGGCTATATGTAGCTGACATTTTACATGATTTTGAAAATGTTCCCACAGATTAGAGATTCAAATTTGATGAGATTGGAACCTGTATTATATTTCTTCAATTAAGCAATGCATGTGTAGTGATAATTCTTAAAAAATAAGGCATTTAGCCACAGCAAGAACAAATACAAACATATCTGTACAGTTTTTATGAGTCTTTAGCTTGGTACCCGTATTCTTTGATATTATTTGTGGGACTCTAGCATAAATATATGTATATATATATATATATATATCTTCCCGCAAAATGCCCTCATTTTTTAAGTCCCTGTTTTTGTCTTGTAATAAATTTACAGTGAGGACTGAAAAATTCTCTTTTCTTTCCTATACAGAATTTGGGGTTGTCCAGCTCTGATCCAAAGGCAAGAAATCTTCGAGTGCAAATGATGGATAAGGGAGAGTTTTCTCCAGACACAAATTACATTCAAACCATCTCTTCTATTTACTTTATCTTTTCATTCTCCCTCATGGTCAGTCACCTTACAGTCCGAATAGTGTCTGAGAAGGAGAAGAAGATTAAGGAGGGCATGATGATGATGGGCTTACGCAGCTCAGCTTTCTGGTGGGTGTCTTAAGTTTTAGAACAAAAGTATGCACATAAGAAAATTTTCTGTATTATCATATGAGGGGTGAAAAAACTAATCTTTACATTTTTGGGGAAAAAATTGGCTAAAAAAGATTTGCAGGCTGAAAAATATTTCTTACAAACCTATTCTGCAAATTGAAAAAGAGTGAGCAGATAGTAGTCAGACAATTAACTCACTGAGCACTGGGCTAAGTGTGCTGTTAATACCATGCCATTGGCCTATTTTGGGATATTTTGATAATGTGTCAAAGTATAAAAAATATAGCTAGCTTTATGAAATTTAGTGCACTGATAGTTTCATATTAGTTTTATGATCTGTAAAAATTTTATGTCATTCTATTAAAAAGTTTTTTTTCCTTACTTTTTTCAAAATAGGCTGCATTTTCACTTTCAAGCTTTTTTTTTGGCTCTCTACATTCAAAATCCTTGTACACAAAACAAAGAAAAAATACTTAGCAAGTTAGTTTGAGTCAAAATTATAATGATTTAAATTAAAAAAAAAAGATTTATCCAACTGTCTGAATGCACTCAATAGTCAACAGTAGTTCTTTTGGGTATGATAAACCTCGACGCATGAAGTATAATTGACAAATTTCATAGATCTATGTAAAAAAAGAAAATCGTGGAAAAAATGCACTCTATCACACAAATGTAAAAACATACACTTAAAAAAAAAAAAAAAACTACACTGTCTCATAATCTAGATAAACTAGTTTTGTATCCCTTTGACAATTCTAGATCAAGACTGAAAACATGACAGATATTTACATCCAGCTGATCATAAGTGGGTGTTCCCATCGTGAAAACGTAGATTTAGATCTAGAATCTTAGATTCTGAAAGTGAATAGGCCTAGATGTACACCGGTGATCGATAGATAGATTACATAGATTCTAGTACGATCTACAGAATGTAGGATGATGTGGCTAGATCTAGATCTAAGAAAAAAATTACGATATATAGTTTTGATTTCCGTCTCTTCTTTTTCTCTGTCGTATAAGCCATTATGTTCAGGCTCAAAATTTTTTAGGCAAGGAAATATTACACAGTGGTTTCCCTTCGCTCTCAAATGGTTCGGCAAAAGGAAATAAATAGGATTGGAACAAGTAGTGGTCAGAAAACGAAGACCTTGTCTGCTTAACTCAAAATCTTACGGAAAAAAAATTGGAATCCACTAAATGATTGCTTTTTATGATTATTTTTATTGTTATTAGTTTGGGGTGACAGGGGTATCAAGTTTTTCTGCAGTATAATAATGAATCTTGAAATCATTAAAGGTAAGTTACAAGCTTGAAATTACTAAAACTGCTGGTGTAAAAATTGCATGGCCCTAGCTTTTAGTTTATCTGAAATAAGGCAGTACAAAGTATCTAAATCTAAAAAAAGAGAAAAAAAAATACACATCAAATGTCTATACCCTGATACTATCATTGATGATTTGAGTTTCCAACCCAACAGTGATTTTCTGGTCATATTTATTTGACATCTCTTTTCTTTTTTTAAGGCTTTCCTGGACCATTGTCTACATGGCTCTGATCTTCTTTGCCACCTGCCTTATCATCATCATCATCTTTGCATCAGAATTTTTCAGTCGGAGCAACATCTTTATCCTGTTCCTTGCCTTCATGCTTTATGGTGGCTCCTTTGTTTGCTTTGCCTTTATGATCACACCATTCTTCAATAAAGCTCGAACTGCTGGCGCGGTGTCAGGGATGTCTACTGTCGTATTGAGCTGCCTGTATCTTGCCATCAGCCAGACACGTAGCCCCAACAGCTATGACTCCAATGTAGATCCTACTTTGCAATGGGTCATGTGTCTGCTCTCTCCCGTGGCTTTCGCTACATTCATTGACCAGGTTAGTAGTGTATAGAATTATCGCTCAGAGTCAGAATCTCAATAAATTTTTGTCGCCATCTAGTGTTCGGTAACAAAAGCTGTGATAACAAGGTCACTTTGCAAAATGCAAACTTGAATATGATGTTTAGACTAATGTCTTTTTAGTGGTGATAAAATGGCTTCTATCAGGCTCTAATAAGTCACACGTGTAACTTACTTATTTTACATTTAGTTTGTTTTCTAAATTGAGTTTACTTTTGTAACCTTTTTAAAAGAATTAAATGCAAAGGACCTGACAAAGTGTACTTCTTCATCTATTTGATTTTCTTCTGTCTTAATATCAAGAGAAAGAAAAAAATTCAGAGTTTTTTATATCTTGTCTCATTAGAGAGAAGATTTCAATCAAATGGCTTGAAAGGATCTGGGAACTGATAAAATTTTTCAAAACCCTCCAATAATTGCTGTGTGCACTCGTTTTCACTAGGTTATTTTAACTCAACTTTTTCATTAGCTATCTTTATTAATTTTGATTCATAAATTTTAAATAAAAGGAATTAATATTACACACATTTTTGGAAAATGCAAAAAACTTTATATAACAATATTTTAATGGAACTATGGTTTTATTTGGATTATTGGCTATGTACTTTTTTTAAAGAATTGAAATATTTTATTATCCGTTTTAAATATTTTTAAAGTATATTTTTTGTCTTGCAGAAGGAGTAATATAGAAATACACATTTGTCACATCCAGGAAGTTAACAAAAACAATAATATAACAATTTTTAATACCTTATAATAATGATAAATTTGATTTATGAATTTACTATTTGGATTGGGTGTTGAGTATGTTAAGGTTAGCGAACTCTTCCAAAAAATCTGCAGGTATTCCATGCTCAAGGTTTGAAATCCAACTGAGGCCATCAAGCTTGAAATCACCAAGATAGTGAATGTGTGAAATCGTAATATCAAGCAGTATTTTACATCGATTAATATTTTCTGTTGCTTTTGTTGTTCTCTTTTTGGCTTATCTTTTTTTATTTTTGTTTTTCAATCCCCAGGGTATTTTCTTGGACATCCACTTGAATGGTTTTGGATTTGATGACTCAATGACATATGGAAAGTTTCCATTGTATGCTCCGCTTCTTATGTTATTCATTGACATAATTCTCTACTCTCTCCTGACATTTTATCTGGACAAGGTAGTGCCAGGTAAGATTTGTTATTACTATTTTTTTTTTTTTTTTT
>BLXT01006392.1:2001866-2027914 GCA_019648995.1 Plakobranchus ocellatus | reverse complement strand
TCCGTAAACGTCAAGCAACCTTTTTCGGCCATGTTATGCGAAGAGAAAAGTTGGAGAATCTTGTAACAACAGGAATGTTGGAAAAAAAACGCAGTAGGGGAAAACAACGAGAAAAGCTCATTGAAGGCCTGGCAGACTGGCTGAAGGCAGGGAAATCGTTGGAAGCAATAGAAGCGACAAAGGACAGGAAAAAGTGGAGGACCATGATCGCCAACGCTGTAAAGCAAGGCAACTGATGATGATGTCATAATGTACACCACACAAGTTACATCCTACATCCTACTTACTGAAGTAAAGTGGCTCTAAAATTTTATTTATCAACACAGTATCATGAAAAAATATCCGAAGTTAAACAAAAAATCTGTTTGACGTAAAAATTCCAATCAAACAGTATAAACTGCTGTACAAAAGCTACTAGAGGTCTCTAAAGTACACTGAATTTATATTATTTTTACTCAGCAGAATTAACTGCCCCTGGTCTCACCAGCCCAGTAGCCACAAATGACCTGATAGGCTAATAGCTATTATCTTAGTTTCCTTTGGGGCTCATGCCCACCAGTGCCTGGGCTAGGGAGCAGATCAAAAGGAAAACTAAAGAATTTTTGCTCTAAGTTAGTCAACTTGTATAAATGAGTCAAAGTTGTAAATTACACATTTTAATTTTTTCTTTCTTTTTTGTCCCTTTCTTCTTTAAGAGGCAAGTTGATAGATGTGGACTACTTAGAGATAGGTGTATGTTGGTTTAAGATATGAAGTGTATTTTGTTTTGTTTATGTTTTTTTTTTCTCTTTTTTTTGTGTGGCTGTTCGTGCATTATTTTGCAGACTCATCTGTGACACTTTATGGTTGGTCTCAAGATCTTTTTCTTTTACTTCTAGGTGAATATGGAGTTCGGTACCACCCACTGTATTTCTTGCAGAAGGACTACTGGTGGCCAGGAAGTGATTTAGATGAGAGAAGCAAACTAATGTCTCCATCACATAGTGTAGCTGAAGCAGTTGATGTGGAGGCCATGCCAGCTAACATGGATGACAAGATGGCTATGAGGTTTGCCATGGATATCTCTCTCTCTCTCTCTCTCTCTCTTGTTGACTGTTGAGTGTCTCCTCTTTCTGTTTTATTTTTTAAATTTTTTTTTTGTTCATCCATAATTGTATCTTTGTCCTTCTCTATCTTTCTTTATCTCTCCCATTGTCAGTTAACCTGTCTTTGTCCAGCCTTTCTCTTTCCACATCTTCTCTCTACTTCTCTTTCTCAATACTCCATGCTGTTGCTTTTGTCTTTTTCCCCTGTCTCTTTTACTGTTTTTTTATTTTTCTTTTTGGCTCATATTCTCTTTTTTTTGCTCTTTTTTATTGATATGTGTCTCAAACTTTATTTATGCATGTTTAATTTAGACTTATGAAACTTGTAGCAGTCAGTGAGAGGGAATAATTTGTTTTGTGGCAACATTAAAAAAAAATAAATTGCCTTGTATGAACATTTTTTTTTTTTAATGTAAAGCTTAAGATGTTCTTATGAATTTACTCCTATGTCTTTTTTTTTTCTTCGACCTGCTTGTATTAGAGCAGACATTAACATTTGTGGGACTGCCATTAATATCAATTTGCATATCAGAAGAAAAAAAAATACTTGTTAGACAAAAACAATAATTTTAAAAAATTCCGTTGTGAAGAAAAAAAAAGTAAACAGATCAAAAGTTCGGAAATTAAACATTATTAAAATTTTATCCAAATAAACATTGTTTTCTAAAATAATATATTATCATACAGGTGTTTTTAAATTATATCTCTTAAACTGTCCAGTTAGGGTCAGAAGTTGCTTTTTGACTTTTGAAGATTTTAAGCCATTATTCATCTAGAGAATGCATTTTGTAAGCTTCTTAATGGTAAAAGTTTGGGAAAAAGATAGTTGTTCTGTGCCAAGATATCACTTATTTCTTTTTCAAAAAAGCAGTGAAGCAAAGGAAATAAACAAACTTTATATTTTTCTTTTTCAAAATTATCTATTTCATGCTGCTTTCACACAATAGAACTTCTCTCAAGACAAGCTTTATATCTTTGAATGAGATTTACTAAAAATGTAATCCAATCTTTTCCATCCTCTTTTTTTTTTTCTTATCCAGAATTGCCTCTCTGACGAAAACTTTCAAGATTAAAAAGAAGACAACTAAAGCTGTTGACGGTAAATGAAAGCAACACAGGCTGTAGTTTTGCAAAGATTTAGCTATCTTGAAAGCAGCCTAACAAACCACTTGCTACTTTGAACATTTTAAACTGATAATATATCCTAAAACACCTTTGCCTGAGCATTGGAGCATCGGGGAATTCGAATTCTCTGCCATGATAGGAGTTTCAACATTTTATAGGCCATTTACACTTCACGTTTTGTTGCCTGATATCAGGCAGATTTTATTTGAGGGATCAAAATCTCCTTGATATCTGGCAGAGTATTCTTGGCGTTTACACTGTATTGAAATCAGGCAGATGTGTTGTAGTGTGTATACAAAATGGTGGACCCTGTCTAGAGATATATTAGCGAAACAGATCTACAAAAAGCTAAAAATGCAACATTTCACAATTCTGATTCCCCTTATGTGAAGCTACTGTATCAAATCTGAAGACATTAATCATAAAACCTGTAATAAAGTCTCTACTTTCATTTAAAGATTCTCTTACTGCCACAGAAACATGACTCATCTCAACACCCACGCCATGTTGAGCTATATCAGGCAGAAGAAAATCAAGAAGCTCCTGATTTCAGGCGACAAGGGTCCACAGACCCTTTATCCACGTGATAATTGTTGGATTTTAGGCATTTTTCCATTTACTCTAGGAGTTTGATCGGCCCATCCAAAACGCCTTGTTATCATACAGATAACAGGTTGATCTATCATTATGTTTAAATGCCACAATAAAAAGCATTTTAATCAAGACAGAAATTACAAGAAAAAAGAGCAAACAAAAGTTGTCTAGAGTTTATTTAGATGGAAATGCTGATTATATTTTTCAAGCTTTGTAAAGGTAGCATTGATTCTGCACCAAAGTTTTAACATTTTAAGTTGTTTAAAAAAAGCTTTTAGTTGAAAGAAAAGCAAACTTGATTTTTTTTTCTTCTGAAATTCAAAGGTATCCATGACTTGTGAAGACAGGTTGCAAGATATTTGCTATGCCTCTTGCCCAAATGAGTTATAAGTAAACAACTACCCTTTACTTTTCATCGCCCTTCACATCACATTTGTCAAAAATTAAGCCCATTTGAGCCAAACTGTAAAAACCCACAATATGCTAATTGCAGGTAATGATTTACATAAATGATTTTGGAACACTATATGTTTAACTCCTTTGTTACCTACATAGTATATGATATACCTTACTTTTTCTTTTAATAAAAATAACTTCTTGTTGCTTTAACATTGATCATATCTTGTTTTTGAGAGCTATCGAGGACCAGTGTACCGGTAAAGTACATAGTATGACATATTTTATTCCTCATATAATTAAATACTGGAAAGAGTTACTGTGAAACTAGGGGCAGAATCAAAACTTATGATAATTTTTGTATACAGATCAAACTCTCCTTTGTTTAAAAAGTACTGCTTGTGTCAACAAAAAACTGAAACTTGTATTTTTGACTGAGGTGTAAACTAGCTTTGTCATTGTCTTTCCATCAACCAGTGGTACTCAAACGAAGCTATAGAGCTTTATGCAATCACTGAGAAATATCAATTCTAAGAGAAGGTGCTTATAGTGACAACTATGAAGGCTCGGTGATTGTTAGCTTGAGCTGTCTAGATCTGGATTTAAAGGAGTACCAGGTCTGATTCTGATAATAGAGGTGGATTCACAAGTGATGATGAAGGTACTAGAAAATAAAAGCAAGAAGATGGACCATTGATGTTCATCCTTTAGACAAATGCATTGAGTTAGATCAATATCACGTAACAGTAAAGAGAAATGTAAACAGAAGAAAATGAAAAATAAAATCAATAGATTTAGTCTAAGGCAAACAAATGATACACAAGATGGAGGGGATTGGATGTGATTGGAGACACTCATGGCCACTGATTAGATTCATATGAAGATTTTCTGATGATGCTATATTTATCTAAATGTAACATTTCAAATATGTTCCTACTATGCATTTTTTTTTACGCCGCTTTCATTTTCATAGCTGACTTATCATTTTCATAGCTGACTTAATAATTTTTTTTGCTAGATTCTAGGAAAATTTGATCACCAAAAACTCTCTTGTCACAAATGGGTTAAGGGTTTTTTCAATTTGTACTTTGTAATGCTATTTTTAGCAAGTTTTTACCATACCTTCAGGAAGGCAAAACAGCTGTCTTTTCTGCTTGAGTTTTACAGTTTCTTATGTCCCTCTGATTTGCTTAAACCTCCCCTACTCAGAGTCCAGTTGGTTTCAGGCATTTAGGTTGCTGCCATTCATCCATAAGCCTGACACAAAATTTGTTGAGGTGTTCTCCCAACTGACTCTTTATTTCCCTATCTATCATGTTAGCCACATCTCGTTAAAGTTTATATTTAAATGAAAGGGACATTATAAAATTCTCCTTGTCTAGAGAAGTATGACATAGGCTCAGTACAATTTATTTAGAAAATTGTACAGAGCCCAGCCACTATACCATTATTATTTGTCTTGTTAAAAAGCCACAAAAAAAAGAACTAATTTATTGAGAAGAGATGTGTGAGACATCTTCTGAGGCACTTAGAGTTGTCTTTGATCCATGGTTTGTACTACTCCTTTTACTCTCTATCTTCAGTTCATTCAAAAAAAAAGTTACCATTTTGCCAAAGAAAGATTATGCCCCTCAACTACCTGGAAATCTTTCATATTTCTATTTGATTTGTGGTTCTTAAGCAATGAGAGTGACTGACTACAATATAACCAAGTTACATCTCAAATTGAAGAATGAAACAACTAAAACATACCCAACTATACAAGAACAAGTTCAGTAAGGACAATTACCTCGTGTCTTGGCACAGCTTTTTCAAAGCTTACCAATAGTTTTGCCCTATTCAAGGCATAAAAGGTGGTGATAAATAAATGTCGTTTTCCCTTTGTACATTTTGGTTTATGAATTAATAGATATTATGATATGTTTTTGTAAATGGTGACATTATTCTGAAAAGTACGATTTCTCAATTCAAAGTATGCTGCTCTCTCTTTGCAGGCTTCTGTCTTGACATATATGAAGGACAAATAACCTGCTTGCTGGGCCATAATGGGGCAGGGAAATCAACTCTGATGAACATGTTGACTGGAGTTGTTGCCCCTTCTTGTGGTCAAGCCACTATTATGGGACTGGTAAGCCATTTAAAAGTGAAAATTTGTAAACATAAGTACAATTTAGTTTTACCTAAAAACCTTATCTTTGTAATAACTTGAAGTTAATACATTTATAAGCAGTAAATATTTTTTTAGTATGTTTGGGAAGCATTTTGATTTCTTGAGAAATTTGCAGAAACCCTCTGTGGAAGTTCGAGCCCTTCTACTCTGGCACTAGAGTAGTGAACAGTTCTGTTGCACGAAGCATTAATCCAAAGTTTATTTTCCTAAAATAAAGATAAAATCAAAATAAAATGCAATGTCAACAATCACAGGACAAAGAGCAATAGATAAATATAGAGATTAAATTCTTGCATGTTAAATTAATGATGTGAGTGGTGAGACAATCAAATGCGGTAGCCATGGGTGCATAAAATCAAAAGTTGGAATAATGTTAATAGAAATGAGGGAAGTACTAAACAGATGGTCAGAATGTGTTAAGGATCTTTTCAAAGATTAAAAGGGTGAAAACATTTAATTTGGAAAAGCTTAAAGAAGAGGCCAGACAGTGATAAAGGAAATGAAAAATGCAAAAGCCACAGACCAGGAAAGATACCAAGAGAAATAATTACAGTATTAAATAGCTTAGAATTAGATCTAAAGCAGAACTCTTCTGTGGTCAACAGGCAGGCCAGTCAAAATTTCTCATTAGTCATTTCCCAGGAAGGTTGATTGGGAGGTAGGTCTCATCGATAAAATTTGACTTTGGGTTTGCTCGAGAGTGAAAAATGAGAAACACATGGTGGAGGTTTATTTTAAAGACTTAACATCTTTCTGTTTTGCCCAGGAAAAAATTTTGGTGGATTACTATGAATTTTGCTACTTGGGCGGCTATTGTTAAAATCCCATTGAAGTAATAATCCAGTTGGATGGAGGAAAGAGAAATCTTCTCTCATTTTATTTCTTCATAATTTCAACCCACTATGCGACTGCAAGGGTACCAAGTAATTTTCCAGTCAGTTATTGATACTTCCAAAATCCACAGCATAATGAAAAACGTGAAACTTTTCGACAGTTGTGCCTACTTTACGTACTTTATTTTTTTTTTCTTTTTAACTAATCTAATTTTGCAAACTTTGAGTTGCTTAGAATCATCAAAAGAGGATGCTGAGTTGCTTCCCTTCTGACTATTGAATCCAGTATCTCAGGACTGAAAATCGTGCTTGAACAAGCAATTTAGCTAGCCTTGAAAAGCTCAGTTTGACGGAAAAGTTTTGTTTTGTTTATGAAAATACATCGCTAAATTTTTTTGGGTTTCTCGTTTTTTTTCTCCTTTTTTTAATGGAGATGTTTTTAATCATAAGAAAAGGCATTGTAGAGTTTTCCTATCAGTGCCTTGACTCTCAAACCTGAAGTTTTTTCTGCTGAATCTTTAGACCATCCATCTGTCAGATGGTGTTCAGAAACATGAGAGCACCAAATTATCCAGTGGACAAAATCTCAAATATGAAGACTTTTTTTTTTGGTTGGAAGCTTCAAAACAACCCACCTTCCTGATGAAGTTCAGAAACATGAGAGCATTAGTCTAGCCAGAGGGTTAAAAAAGAATCTTAACACTATAGTGCGATGGCATAACTATATTATTGTTTTAGTTTTCATACGCATGTTCTTTTTTTACAGGAGATAACAAAATCAAGTGACATGGAGAGGATCCGCAGGTTGTGTGGGATCTGCCCCCAGCATAACATACTGTATAATGAACTGTCATGCCGCGAACATCTTAGGATCTTTGCTAACATCAAAGGAGTTTCATCTGGCCACATTAACGAAACTGTAAGTATTAAAAAAGCATTTTCTAACATATCAAAGCTTGAAATGATTGTGCCATTACAATAATTGCACGTACGAGAAATTCGAGTGGCTAGTTAACTATGGTCTTTAGAGGTGTGTTCAAAAATTTACTTTAGCAGAGTATTGTCAATATGTTTACTCCTCCATCAAGGTAAGTAATAAAATGAAGAAATTCTTGCTGCTTTTTAATGAACTCCTTAAACTTATAAAACCATGCAATACGTGGAAATTGCAAAAGGAGTAAGGGTTGATTGCATGGAGATAATTATATTTTTTGTTGTTATTGTCAAATCTGCTGTAGACTTGTATGTTTTATATCCAGGCTGAATAAATGGCAGATTATACCTTGGAATGTTGCTTTTTTCTTGCAATATCTTTCCAAGGTCTTATTAATGGTTTAAGGGCATGTGCTGTCAAATTGGGTGAAAATTTTCTTTTCTTTTTTTTTTTTTATGCTTTGACTTTATTGGTGTATGTGTTTAGGTCAAATTAGACAATGGACGGTGTAAAACAAATTTTGTCTATAAATTACGTAATATATATGACGGCCATCTTGGATTTTTAAAATGTAAAGTTTTTTGTATAAAACTTCTTTTTCAACCGATTTGCTGGAAATTTGGCATCATCATCATCAAGTGCCTTGCTTGTAAGCGTTGGCGATCATGTCCCTCCACAAATCCCTATCTTTGACGGCGGCCAGTATATCTGACACTTTTATGGGTGGCGGGGTGAAAAGAATTTCACCAACAGGAGAAGTAAGGTGTCTCCTTCCCTCCGCTAGCCTGTGGGAAATCCTTGGGCAAGATTGAGCACCCACTAAGCCCCCCCAATCAGGGTTACATGAAATCGCGGCAGGCAGGTGATGGATGATGGGTGGAGCAGCCAAAATATTTTTGGAACTGGTCTGCCTCTTGCTGTGTCGGGCAGAGGATGCTAGAATAGCACAATGGCCGAGACAACCCGCCCAGTATGGGTACTGCCCTCATAGAAGGAAATTGCAACCCACTATGAGTAACATTTGCAAAGAACAATCATGTCCAGAAATTTGGCATGAAGCATCTAAAAAGCCACATAAACATTCCTATAGAAGGGTTTTTTTTATTCATAAATTTTTCTTCTTACAGTTACAGTGCATGAACAAAATTTAGCAAAATGACATCTTTCAAATTTCTCATAATTTTCCAGACTTGAACAATCATAACTCCAAAATGAAAAATACTACAGCTAAATTACTCTATATGTTACTTTCATAGGTATAAGTGTATGTTGTGTGAAAATTTCAGGTCATTTGGAAAGAAAACAAAAAAAGTTTTATGGATTTTAGTACAAAAAATAAAGATAAAGAGGATAAACATAGTATCCATCTCTCCAAATTCAAATTATGACCTGAAAAAATTTGTTGTCATTACAATTCCCCCTTTTTACTATTGAAAAATGGTTGAGGAAGCCAAATATGCCGATTTCTAAAATTGGACCAAAAATTGTCCTGACATGAATATTTGACCATACATGACCTTAAACTGGTTGAGGCTTTGCCTGTCCTATGCTCAAACTTATTTTTCTAAAGAAGGAAAAATCTTTTAAAAATTCTCATATTCCTATTTGCAGATTCTATACTGTTTGTACTCTAGGTATTCATATTTTGACATTATGTAAAGGCTAGAGGGTTTCTCTTTCAGGAATAATCTATAAGACCTGTCCTATATTTATCAAGCTCCACTTCAAATGAGTCAGAAGTTACATATTTAACATTCGAAACAACCTGAAACCCTTTTCTGTCTTTAAGATTTGCAATGGTGGTAATTGGACAAGATTATGTAATGTGGGTTTTCCAACTTAAAATTAATTATTTCAAGGAGGAGACAAAAAAATGACTTAAAAATTTTTTTTTCCCAAAAGTTTCATATGTAACATGCAACTTATTAGCATTGATCTCAAGACATATTTCCTACTAACGCTGTGACCACTGATGCTGATTCCTACCACAACATCCAAATGAATAAAACAGTCTTCTTTTTCTTGAAAAAATTCCTGTGAAAAAATTTAGAAGCTTACAGAGTTGGGAGAATATGGTTTGAAGTTTTAAAGTCTTGCAAAGCTCTTCATAGAATTTTAAAACTTATGGTTGAGTCCAAGCAGGTCTTTATGAAAACGTTGCAGCTATTTATCATTGTATAGAGTGAAGGGCCAATTGCAGCCATAAATTCTGGTTTCCTCGTTTTTGTGGTGTGAAAAAATAATTTTTTTAAATGAGCATATAGCAGCACATTGAAATGTAAGAGTTCCATTATATCATTTAGGGGTAAATAATCACTATGTGTTTTGTAAAATTTATGTATTGGAGGTTCTTTTTCAGAAATGAAAATATTAGTCTGCCATAAGTCTATTTAGCTTATATTTGAAAATATGAGAAACCTTTGAAACTTAGTAAGAGTGAATAATTGTAAACCCTCTTTAATTTTTTTTTTTCTCGTACATGCAGATTGAGAATGCCCTTCAAGATGTTGATCTGGTCAGTCAAGGCGATACTTTAGCTGAAAACCTAAGTGGTGGTCAGAAGCGAAAGCTCTCAGTGGCTATTGCTCTAATTGGGGATCCAAAGGTACATTAATGTTATAAAGGGCCTACTAGACTGTTCCTAAATATATGGCTTATCTGTTTTAAACTTTAACAGCTTGAATTAACTCCGCATTTTTTCATTTAGAGCAAGGAAAAGCCCTGTGGCTGGACAATCAGTTCTTGAAGTTTAGCTTTTTAAAAAATTAAGAAAAAAAGCAAAGCCATTATTCAGTTCCAGGGTTTGATAATTTTAAAATCACACTAAAAATCAATGGACCCAAGGTTGACAAATTATTGCGAGGCTTTTTATTGTTTCTGAAAGATTTCATTCTTGAGCTAAAAATATTAAAGCCCAAACGTTTTGTTTTTAACAGTAAAAAATTACTCTCATATATAATATAAATGGAGTTAGATTTGAATTGAGTGAAAGTCTTTAGTGTACAGTGTTGTCACAAAATGAGAAAATTTTATATCCTTAGAGATTTTGACGCAATTGTATTTTTTAACCAAATTTATTTTTGTTTCATGTGTGGGCAAAATTGGAATCATTTGATATCAGCAAATTACATTTTGTTTCACACCTTCAACTCTTTTCATCCATTTACAGCACAAGGTCTACAAATTTTCTGGCAACCCTATGTTAGCACTTTATGGTCAAAAAAGATTAAAATGCAAAAATCAAGAGTGATGAATCACACATGAATGTTGAAAAGCGCCAAAGTTGTTTTTTTCTTTTGCTTCAAGTCTAAATCAAGATTCCATCATTCACTATCACCCATTCTCCTCTTTCTGTCTCTCTCTCTCTCTCTCTCGTCTCTTTACCTCCCTTATATCTGAATTCCAACGACTGCAGCTTATTTTCCTGGATGAGCCTACAGCCGGAATGGATCCCTACTCACGACGGCACTTGTGGTCTTTGCTCAAGAGACGTAAGGAGGGAAGAGTTGTTCTTCTGACCACACATTTTATGGATGAGGCTGATATTCTCTCAGGTCAGTGTGTAAAGTACATCATTGCTTATTTATCTCTATTAGTTCATGATAATCTCTCCTGCTTCTCATTTCCACCAGACTTGGGTATATTCTGCTGAAAGCCAAGTGAAAGGCAGTATCTGTTCTATAATGGCCATAGTAGTATTGCATGTAGGATTGTGTACCATTATTGTAAAGCTTCTTTTGATGAACAAGTTACAGCTTATAATCATTTTGTGAATGAGCTTTTCCTTAGTGTCGTTAGCATTGATGGTAGCCCTGCAAGATCTTAAATATATCACAGAGAAGTGGGTAAAAGGATGTAAAATAAAGCTTTTTAGTATTTTATTTATAACATTTTAAAAAAACCCAACGCAAGAGATATAATTTTATTTTCCTTATGAAAACTTTGATTTGCTCCTGAGCATATTGAAAGTGCAATTGTTCATATTCCTTCCTCAGTGGTGATTTATTTTACACAGGATGAAATTAAACAAAAATAATCAAAGATCAAATGAGGAAGGGTCGAGACATGTCCTTTGAATTATAAGATGATAAATAAACTTTAAAGTAGCACTGCTTGTATGTGTATGTATGCTAGTTTAGATCATATTCAGTGCTAGCCCAATGTTACCTTTTTTTTTTCACATTGCTTGCTGCTTCTTCTAATCTTACAAGATTGCCCAATCAATTTTTTTTTCTACCAACCCACAGACAGAAAAGCATTTATCAGCAAAGGCAAGCTTCGCTGCTGTGGATCATCTTTGTTTCTCAAGAATAAGTTTGGAGTTGGATACCATTTGACGTGAGTTTTATTCTTTTTTTCTATCCTTTTATCTTTTATTTTTTTGAGATTTTTGCCCTATTCTGTAATTGGATTTAACATTCAACAGTTTTTAGAAAAAGCTCTCAGAATTATTAGCTCTTTAAAGCATATGTACTTTGTATGGTATTGCCACAAACTTAGATGTTAGGAAATGAATAAACTCAGTTGTCCTAGAGTTATCAAAAAATAAAAGATTTACCCAAATATCTTGAAGTAAGAATTTTTAGATGAAATATTTATGAACTATTTTTAGTGTGCCAATATCTCCAAAGTTATTTTGTCACAGAATGCCTTTATAAATGCTTTTCACATGTGTGTTTGTAAGAATATGACTTAAAAAAAAAAAGATGAGGGCAGAATGGATACGTTCCCAGGGTTTTCTATTGCCTCTCTTTTTGTCCTTTGCGTAGATCAAAATGTAATTTGCATAGAATTAACACATTTTTCAAAAGGATAGGATTAAAAAATTAGAATAAATTCAAAATATAAATCATGATATTAAATTGATATCAGAAATAGATAAACGAATATGTCTGCAGACAGCAAATAATATCTCTCTCTCTCTGCTTTCCATTGGCTTTTGATCATGTTTCAGAATGGTGGCAGCCCCAGACTGTGAAGTTCAACAGGTGACAACCTCATTACAGAGCATTATCCCAAGTATTCAGCTGGAGCGTTCACATGGCAAAGAAATCTCTTTTACTGTGCCCCTTGCTGATGTAGGCAGCTTTTCGGGTATGTGCTGAGTCAGCAAGTATGTCAGCACACAATCTGAATCATCTAAAATGCAAGCTCAAAACTGAACAAACTGCACAATCAAAGCTAAAAAAAAAATGTCAAGCCCTTGAACGAGAATGTGCACTCAGAAACTAAATACTATCACTAATGTCATTCTGAAGCAAAGCAAATACAATAAGTACTCTGATGATGTATGGTTAATGTGTATATGTATATACTGAAACATGATCAAAAGCCAATGGAAAGCAGAGAGAGAGAGATATTATTTGCTGTCTGCAGACATATTCGTTTATCTATTTCTGATATCAATGTAATATCATGATTTATGTTTTGAATTTATTCTAATTTTTTAATCCTACCCTTTTGAAAAAAAAAATTATATATATATACACATATAGATATATATATATAATATATATGGCCCTTCAGAGTGCTGATGTAGAAGCAAATAAATTCTTAAAAATTGTAGACGTCGTCAGTCAAGGTATTTTCAAGAAGAGGCTGTGGTCAATTACAGCAACAAAGCAATCACAGTTCCTGCTCAAAGCACTTCACCTAGATTCAGCACATTCTAGCTAGATCGAGAATTGTACATAGCTAATCAAGATCTAAAATATTTTATTATTTTAAGTCTTAAAATTTAAGTGATATTTTTGTCTTAAGATATATATAATATCTTCAAAATGCCAAATTTTGCAGAAAGCCAAATTATGGCAGCTGCAAATTAGAGTTTTGTAGTCTCAAGAAATGCAAGTGGCAGTTTTGTGATTCACTCACAGATACCCTACATTTGATTCAGAAGCGGGTCTTATTGCATCATTCATTATGTGTATTGCTTGATTTTAAGCTTAGTGAATACAGAACAAATCATCAAAATACTCAGGTGTAGGCTACAAGTACAATCATTGAATTTTGATCAGATGTAATGAAATGGGTGAAAAGTAACTACATACAAATTACAGATTCAAATAATGTTTTTAAAGAGTGTCCTTTTCATTTTTTGTCTAGCCTGATTATTTTTATAGATCTAAAACCTAGATAGCCTTCTTCAGGCAGTGGCTGTAAACAATGAACGTTATTTTTCATGTTTTGTAAAAAATATATACTCTGCAATGACCTGTATATGAGGCATAATGTTAGAAAAATATTTTTCAGTCAAATACTTTCAAATGAGCTAGTAGCAGCTCTTAATGGAGATTGGTTATATGAATTCATCAATTTTCAATACTGAAATGTGTAGCAAGCAGTCTCACAAAACAAGTTGAGTTGTGGGTTTGCGTTAATGAGATCAAATCAAAATTTTTAGATAAAAAAAAATTCCCAAAGCTCTCATTGGAAAGCGCTCTTTGTAAAAAATTGAGGAGCTTTCACCACTATTTTATGGTTTTCATTTAAGGTCAATCTTGCAGGACTGCAACTCTACTTATTTCATGGGAGTGCTAGACGTATTTTAATATTGATGCAAGTTTGCTACATCTCAAAGAGGAATATTTGTATAAACAGATCTCTTTGGAATGTTGGATCAGAAAGCTAGAAATATGGGAATAAAGAGCTATGGTGTATCTATGACTACTCTGGAGGAGGTTTTCCTTAAACTGGGTAAGCTATTTTGTCTTCTTTTGGACCATGAGATATTGAATCTATACTACAGAATGGAGTAATTTTTTTTTAATAATCATTTTGGCAAAGGTTGTTCAGCGTTATTTTTAAATTTTCCAGGACTAAGGCCGATGATGATTCAGTTTAATGGTGAAATAAAGGAAAAAAAAAAACAGGGTTGAAAAACCACCGGATTCTAATTATAATATTACCAAGAGATGTAGTAATTACTAATAAAAACTACCAAAACTGCCGCTGCTGGTACCGCCTCCACTGCCACTGCTGCTGCATTAGAACTACTATCACTGAGAGTGCCAAGATAATAATACCAAAATCAAGCTAGGCATTTATAATATCTTGAAATATTTAGAGCAATAGGTCCAGAATAGAATGTGATAAGTTAAGTGCTTTTTTTTTTTTTCTAATTTGGCCTATCTGCAGCCTTATTTTTCATCACTACAAAACTTTCAGCCAGGGTCAAACCTTCTGTATTTTTCCATTTTTCTTTGTATTTCTTTTTCAGAGGAAACTGACATGAATGAGGATGAAGCAGATGAGAATGAAATGAGCAATCCTGCTTGCGATGTAAGAGGTGAAGATATCAATATCCAGATCGGATCTCATGGAGAGGGTGACTTTGGTGCTGCCACAGTTAAGGGGAAGGAGCTTACAAAGCAAAAGTTTAGAGCATTGATGAGGGTAAATACTGTCAGATTTCAGTCTTGACCCAATATATACATTACAATGTTGCAGGTGTGTTGCTGCTGGGTAAATCAAACTGAATTAGAAATCTGCAGCGATTTCTAGTCATGGGTTTCAATCTCTCAGATTTGACAGATATCAATGAACTTGAAATCAGAAATCATCCAACATGTTATCAAGTTAATCATGAATTTTAAAAAAAAATTTATAAAAGTTCAATTTGAAAATTAAGAGAATTTATACTTTATTTTCTGTCTTGGCATTTATTTGACAATTAAAACATCAAATATAGCAAAGATTTGCCAAGGAAAAATTCAAACTTTGCCATTGAAAACGCCAAATTTTGAGAAATTTGCCGAAAGTGCAATAAACTATGTGGAAATCTTCCAAGTTTCAAATTAGTTCAAATGCATGCTTATCATTAAAAGGTCTACTTTTCCAAAAACATACACCTGTGACATTGTTCAGGTATTAAGACAAATATAATCAATCAATGTTGATTTAACTGCTGTGAAAGTTTAGAAGATTCTTAAACTGCAGCCCCTGTTTATTTAAAGAAAATTATTGCAAATGATTTAAATTGATCTTCGTTTTTACTTTTAATCAGGAATATAATACAATATCAATACATTATGTGAATTGATAAATGCATATATGCAGCTGCTGGCCTGATTTTTTATATGGTATTCTCTGCTCCTATATTGCTTTCCTTGTTGGCAAGGTCGTCATTGCTATGACTGTTTGATGTGATGATGATTAAGGGTATCCGTCACCTGAGACGCAGATTGATTTCAGAATATATGTGTCAGTGATCTACAAAATGTCTCAAAATAAGCTCGTTAAAATTGTCCACTTGTCACACTCTGTTATCTCAAAATTACGATAATAGTCATTCAACTCAATAAAAGTGTCATCTCCCCAATGAATTATTCCTAAACTATCTAATGCTTTTTGTCCTTCCCTCTATACAAGACAAGAATACCTGCAGAAGTTAAGATGGCTAACCTCACACTAATTAAACCTTTTATCATTATAAGCAGCATACATCAGAATGGCTTGTAAATCAGAAAAATCTTTAGACTTTTTTTTTACTTTTCCATTGTGTACATTGTGTTAGCAGCGCCTTGAAAGAAACAGAACATAGCAGCATACACTAGATGAGTGGAACATTATCTCAATCTTTTTTTCATCCTCACTGTCAGGCTAGTTCTAGATCTAGACTAATTTCTCAGGGGAAAAAAAGTTGCCTTTAAAAGGCCACAATTTTTATCTCTGTAAGTTTGGACATATTCTAATTTTGTCAATAATTAATTAAATTGGAAAAAAATATGATTTACTGCACAATTTGTTGCATTAAACATAAGTGGAATAGTGGAGAAGGATTTAACTTACTAACGAGAAGGTGATGTTATTTTAAACTGATTACATTTGTAAAGTACAATGAACTCATGCAGGACTCACAGGTTTAGCGCGTATCTATATCTCTGGCGTAGCCAAAGAAAGGGCATTATTGTCAGTGTAAAGTCTATGGATAATATGGCTTTTTGTTTGGCTATGGCAGCTCTATAAACCATTGTTGTGCAGCAGGATCTGTTTACTTCAAGTATTGAAGGAACTGTTTTCTGAAAATGATGCACCATCATATAAAAATTATCCCTCAAACTTCCCAAATCATCAATATTGTATTAATTTATGGTAATGAAAATATGATTATGCATGTATGAAATATGATAGAGCTTGTGAAGAGGTAAAAAAGTACCTCCTTTTTTTACAAAATTATTCATATATTTAGCACTCATAAACTTGGGACATATTCATAAATGTGTGAATTGAGGAGATGTGTAAAATGCAAAAGTCTCATAGAAGATAAAATCAGATTGCATGAGGGGTAAATCTGTCTGTCTATATAGAATAGGATATAAGACTTGATTGAAAATGGGTAGAAACTGTATTTAATTTTTAATTCGAGTTGAAACATCTTGATTCTTATAGTTTATTTATCTAATTATATGAGTTAATCAAGGATAAAAAATGTTTTAACCATAAATTCCTTATTAATTTGTTCTAATCGCATAAAGCGCATTGAAAACTACTTCTGCTTTTTGCACATGATCGTTGTTAATACACATAAGTGATAAGCGCAGCTGCAGGCTTTAGTGATGAGTAGATTACATGCGTATTGTGACCCATATATGCGGCAAGCGCAGCTGGAAACCTTAGCAATGGGTTGAATATGCTAGTACTCAAAACTGATTAAGTGTCTGCTGAAAAAAGGCGAAATATTTTAAACAAAAAACATATCTAAATTAATCAATCTCAGAATAACTCCCTACAATGAAAGATTGGGAAGGTTGTGACCAATAATATCTAAATGACACTTGAAGGATTACAGTCATTGCTTTTTAATCATAAATTTTTAATTCAACTTTATGTGAAAAGATTTGGCAAGGTGGTGACTTTCTGGCTTCTTTCTTGCAATCCAGACAAGAACAAACACTTATAATTATGTCTATAAAGGAAATAGAGCATGTTCAGACTTAAATGCGTCATTTTCTTCATAAAAAATATGAAATAAAAAAACATGGATTAAAGGCAGACGTGTTAAAATCAAACGGAAATTAAAGTGATCGATTATCATATACATCATCATAGTTATGTATTATTATTATTATTCAACTTTTGAGCTCAATTAATGAAGGTAATTTAAAAGTCTCATGCTGCACCGATACTTTATAACAAAAGTGCTACCAGTTTCCTGCTGAAATAATTATGTACATCATACAAGAATGCATTCTATAGACCAGTAAAGTTGCTGAGCTGTGGAGGATTTGTAAACACAAATTTCATAATCTAATGCGGCAGTGAATCATAATGCTGATGATAATAGGCATGGATAACATGTTTCAATTCGTGGAAATCTTTAATTTTTGTCTCAGAAATTTTCCACCTTGACTGGTTGATGGGTTTTGGGTCTTCCGTTATCTGGAGCAAATCGTTTCTTCTCATAGGAAGATCCAGCTACTGATCCTCATAGTCAATTTTGTACTGCATGTGATTAGACATTTCTAATCAGTCACAGTTGGGTCCCAGTACTTCTCCCAGGGCGAATTTAGGTCAAGCTTTTATCCTTTCCTAAACCTTTTAAAGAAATCAAATTTGAGGTGTTTGACTCAATAGGCTTTTAGAACCTTTCTGGCAGCCTCTAAATGGGTGACATAGTCCCCAGGGATTTGAATCTTTTTATTTTTCAGGTTTTCTTCAATGCACCTATGGACGCTGTTTACCTTCATTTGCGTATGTCCTTTTTCTAAAATCTTTTGAATGACAGTAACATTTTGCTTCATTGCCAGTGCAGATGAAAGAGTGACATTGCGATATTGGGCAGTTCAGCCATCTGAATATACAATGAAACAATCATAACCACTCACAAAATTACTGAGATGAGATGACTACCCTCCCATTCCACACATAACAACAGACATTATGGAAGCAAGATCAAAAACACTATGTAGTTATGAATTTATAAATTTGGTGCAATAGTAGAAGGCTGATGCTTTTAACATCGGGCACATCAGAATACTCTGTAAGTCCACTCTGATTACTTTTATTTTGGAAGGTTTTCAAGGGCGAATCTTTTGTCCATTTCTTTTTCTTTCTGCGCTCTTTTCCTCTTAGCTCAGTGATGGACATACACGGAATTTTCCATTTTGCCTTCATGATAGGAAACACAAAAATCACATTGGTCTTTTCTGGGCTTGAATATGGCCAACTCCTCTTAGCATAAAATAATAAAGGAAAACTTACCTTGACAGGTTGAATCAGCATTTGAAAACAGTCACATTGAAAATGTGTACTGTCAATCGCCTGGCTAAAGCCATGCGCATTTAGCAAAGCAAAATTTCAGCTATTTTTCATATGCTCATAGCAAAAGGATTTTATTTATGGATTGCGCTGGTCATTTTGTTAGCTATTTATACAGGTGATGTATAAGCATATAAATGGTGCATTAGCCTTGAAACTTTGATTTCTAAAAAAAGTGTTCTATACGTTGATAGCAAACTGCAACAATGATATGTTATACATCTTTTCATAAGCATTGACAAAGTGAGTATTGCATTTCTAGTCCCTTTACTAGGTGCAAACCCAAACTTTTTTGAAGATTTTTCTGGTCTAAGACTCTTGTGCCTTCTATGCATCAAAACAAGCTACAGGGTTTTTGTTAATGTCATATTGAACTGACTATTCTATGAAGTTCACATTGTGCTGCCCCTGGTGTTTAAGGCAAAACCATAAAAAATAGATTGACAAAGATCTTTTTGGATTGTACCTCTGCCATTTATTGCATAGTTTTATTGTCAGATCTATTCCTAAGTTATATAAAGCTGTCAATTATTTCTATTAGTGTGTTATCTGGTCCTGTGGCTTCCACTAACCATCAACTAGAGGGAAAAACAAACAAACTCATCTCTCAAGTGAAGAACTTTCTGAAGTCACGCAAGAGACTTTATGTACATATTGCATCTGGAATACTTACCTCTTTACTTTAATATTTTGATTTGACTCAGTGATTTAGAGCTGAAACTCAACTCATTTTGTTTGACTGCTTCACATTTCTCATTTTCTTTATTGCTGACTTTACCTCTTCTTTAAGGATATTGAGCTTGTAGGTTTTTCCTTATTTGAGGGGTTTTTTTTGTAACCCCTGTTGTCTTTGAAAAGGTCTTCAACATATTCTGACCATCTGTTTAGTACTTCCTTTTGTTCCATTAACTGATTCCAGCCATGCTTTTTGTTGGTTTGGTCAGACTTGGAGTTATCCTTTTTGATTATTGCAATCTGAAAGCCAACGCTTTTTGACAGCTAGTTTTAAGAGAACCGTTTCGCCAAGCTAGGACAATTATGTAGCAAAATGCTCAGAAATTAACATGCTATTCTTATATTTATGCTGTAAAAGTGTATAAAGAAAAAAATGTTATCATTGTAATGGTTGAAAGTTACGTTTAAAAAAATGCCTAAAATTTATCTCTAAAATACAACTTATGGCCTTATCTGCACCTCGACCAGTAGTCCAATCAGAAAAAACAGACAAAATTATTGTTTTCACATTGTTTTCACATTGGATGTCAAAAATGTCTTCTTTTTATGGGCATTTTACCATGTTCTTTTGAGTTTGGCTTTAAAAAAAAAAAAGGGAAATCAGGTGTCACTGCAACGAATCTCACAGCATCTTTAAAAAAAAAGATTTCGTTACTGAAATAAAGTAAAAAACTGTACACTGCTTTTTTTACAATCTTTTAAGATGTTATCAAGTGGATGTTCGGTTCTAAATGGAATGGCTCAAGGCAAATGTTTGGATGGAGGTGAGGGTGACTTGAGCAACTGATGCAGTAAAATTTTTTTTTTCCTACTCCAGGACTTGCAATATTCTCAGTCTGTCTTTAGGCGTGTGTCTGATCAAGTGTTTGTTTCTAGTGAAGCTCTCTATGACTAAGTCACAATCCTCAACAGTTTTTGTCAAAATTGATAGCCTTGTCAGCTTATCAACCAAGTGTTACTTGAATTGAAGCAAGCTCAAACAGTTGTCGTTTAGGTGTGATATAGTATACAAGATATGTGCATTAACTTGTGTTATCTCAATCATAAAGTTAAATAGTTTTTTTTGCACTGCTTGATGGTTTTGCTATTGAACACTCCATAATTACATATCTGTTGATGGACCCTGTCACGTCCAATCACAGTTTCATTGTAATGATGTATGAAGTCTGGTTTGTCTGTTGTTTTTCTGCGAATGACCTGGGTTATAAGT
The DNA here is from genome assembly GCA_019648995.1 of Plakobranchus ocellatus. NCBI lineage: Eukaryota > Metazoa > Mollusca > Gastropoda > Plakobranchidae > Plakobranchus > Plakobranchus ocellatus. The sequence continues at coordinate 2,007,573 of BLXT01006392.1, read as the reverse complement.
TCAGTTGATGAAGCTGTTGAGCTGGCAACAACAGCTTTTCACACCTTCTTGTCCCTCCACAAAACACAGACAATGTCAGCTCCTTTGTTGATTGTAATCTGTTATTCATTCATAGCTGGGATAAAGAATTATACCAAGTTCAAGTACTATTAAAAGCTCAATAAAAACACCTCTAGATCTAGGTTCATGCCTCCTTACTCGGACAAAGTCAGATCATCATCATTCCAACTCTTCTTTGTTCAGGTGGAGGATTTTCAGGCTGTTGATCAATACTATTGGTATCACTGGAAATAAATCTAGCGTTGCATTCATTAAAGCCCAGTTCAGGGCAAGACTTCTGAATGTGCACTCTTGAGGAGTAAATCTATGACAGCTAGATAGACTTCTGACCAACTTTGCATATTACAGTATACCCATTTAATAACACGAAAACAAAACCCAATTTCTTGCCTTTAATTTCTAAATTAAGTGCTAAAACAGACCTGATCGACAAAAGTTCGGCCACAGTTATCCAAGATGGTAATCTGGGGTGAACATTTTTTTCCAAAAATTTTAAAAGATATTGTTTTTGTCTACATTTCATCATTGTCATCAAAATATGGCTGTGAGTGTATAATTGTAAATCTTTCCCAACTCAGAATCATCTGATTTACTGCCAGTTGGTATAGTTGCAAACAATAACCGAGCTTGTTCAGACCTTTATGGCTCCGAAAGACAAATGTTTAGCAATGGTAGCAAATGCTGGATAATGAAAATCGAGGATTCCTTATCAAATTTGAGCACGAAACAGGTGGCGGGGCACTGAAAATTGCACTCGCACTCTTGATTCACCTATCTACTTCCTCTCAAAAACTAAAAACTTAAAACTTGGATGGGCTGAAAATATGGATCATCATTTTCATATAGCAACAGCAGTATGGCATAAATCTATAGAGCAAGAGCTGCTATGAACAGCAGTGGACAGATTTATTTGATTTTCTTACCACTCACATTTTTAATTCTAGAATGCATAAATTTACTGTCTATATTCAGCTATTGCTCTGTTTCCTGATTAATTCATTCTTCTTTTGTTATATTTCATTTTTATCTTTTTTTTTCTCTCTCTTTTTTTGCTTATGTCTTTGTATTTGGCCTCTTCTTTTTTTTTAATTTGGGGCCTTTCCTCCATCAAATCCTCAGTTATCCATTTTTTAGGCTCTTTTATATCCGTTTTGGTAAGGATTTTTTTTATGACTTCATTATGTGATTTTCTTTTATTTTTAACTAAAGTTCTTCTATCTCAGAGAGGTTATTTAGAGTCTTATGTTTGTTTTGAACACCTGCAACAATTTTGCCTCTTAGTATCAGGTTTTTATCTAGTCTAGTCATAACAATTTCAGATTACTTTGCTAGCCATGTAATATATGTGTAGTAGTGACAAAATAAGTTGAGTTGCAGATCTACATCACTGAGATCAACTCAAAACATTAAAGTAAGGAAGTAAATATTCCAAACAGTTTATGCACAGAAAGTCTTTTGCATATCTATAGAAAGTTCTCCACATAGAAGAGATAAATAGTTGTTTGTTTTTTTTTCCTCCAGGTAATGGTTTTGATTTATAAAGTCATGCAAAACCGCAACTTGACTCATTTTGTCGAGGATATGCAATTATTTGTCTCCAAACTTATAAGTGTTATTTAAGATGGTGATTACTGCAAGGGTCATTCACCTTTAATTTTTCTGGGTTGTACTCTTTGTTTAGAGATTTTCTCTAGTGCAGTGATTGTATCATTCAGAAATGAAACACAGTTAATTAAAATATTTTTTTGAAAATTTGATTGTCTTATATTTCTTTTCTATTTTTGTCCAGCTTCGAATCATTATGCTGTTCCGCAATCGCAAGTCTGTGTTGAGCCAGATTGTGCTGCCAGTTTTATTTTCAATTTTAGCCTTGATCCTGCAGAAGATTAACACATCAAAACCTCCAAGCGGAGAGGTTGATCCACTTTACTTCAATACTAGCTTGTATACTGGGCCTATGCTATATCCTTTTCTTCTCTTTGATAACACTAGTGAGTAAAATTTTTAAAACTTTGAATTTTCAACTTAAAAGTTAACTTCTCTCTTTTGATACATTTTTTTTTTTGGTATTGTAGTTTATTATTAAGAATTATAATATTTTATATGACTCATGAAAATTAAATGGCAAAATTTTGATAATTCAACATAAAATTAATATTGAAATTGAAATAGTCTTGTACTAGTAAACTTAATCTTTCAAAAGACCTCACTATGTAATAAAGCAGCAAGAATTTCACATTCCTGAATGAAAATAAGAATGATGCCATGAGTAATACCTTTTTAGTGTAAAAGATTTTTATGCTGTTTCATTATTAAGAAGCTTAGGTATGAATATTTGTGTGTTACCACTACAGATAAAAATTTTTTTGTAGAAAAATAAGTTCTATGCTTCCTAGAGAAGATCGACCCTTTATGTTTAGTAATATCAAACCCTGCAAGACTCTCATAAAGATCATAGGAGATTTTGGTTTAGAGACTTTGAGAATTATCACAACTGTTACTGTATTTTTTTTTCCTTCTCTCTTTTCTTTTTTTTTTCAAATTTGCAACAAAATATCTCTCATTTTATCATTATGGTCATCTCCATTTTAGTGAGGTTTTTTTCTTTCTTTTTTTTTTTTGTTTTAACTTAACTTTATGTGTATGTTCCTTATTTGTGCCTCAATAATCTTTAGCTACAGTTATACACTAGTGTCAATAAAAAAATTCCTTGAAATGTGCATTCCTGTTTTTAATGGCTAAACCAATTCAAATAAGTTTATTGTAAAGGATGTTGTAATGGACAGTTTTAATGCAATAGGGCTTTGTCTCATCCATAAATGTTGAAAAAAATCTTTTCATGGAGCATTCTTTTTCATGATGTGAAAAAATTAGTTTCTAGGCTTAGGAGTTCTAAAGAATTGGCTTTTTGAATGGATATTGGAGTAGGCCTACTGTGATTTTGATTTGATAGAGTGGAAAGACTTTATTCTTTATATTATATTTCTAAAAAAAAATTCTCCTTTTTTTTTTTGTTTGTGTATGTTGGATAGCTTTCCCTGTTGATATCTTTTCCCAAACCAACCACCCATATCCGTTTAGATAACTCTGCTTCTGGGTCAGTGATTGCTGAATTTGAGAAACAAATCAGGGTTGACAAGTACACTGGCACTGCTCGCAACCTGTCAGGCATTGCCCCACACCTTTTGGGCATGCAGCTTGATGCACTCAGTGGATCTGTAGGTTCTCGTGCTATTTTGACAATACGTTTTTTTTTTCTTTCTTGTCTGATATTAAGACTTGTTTTTATGCTTTTGCAGTGCACTAGTTTAAAATAAATTAATTTCAGTGTAAACAGATGATTTTGTCATTTTGGATATATATGCTATATAAAAATGGTTGCACTAATTTATCATACCTGACAAGACAAGTTTTTCATAAAGTCTTTGCCTTGAATAAAATATGAAAGAAAAGAATTTGACGGAATTGAATCATAAATCAAATAAATTTTCTAAAATACTCTTCAAAACCTTAGTGTTTTCAATCAAGAGAAGACAAAAAGAACATACATCTTTCATTTGTTTTACTCTAATTGTCCTCCAATACTTATTGCTTTTGACTTTTATTTATATTTGAAAAGGTTTGAAATAAGAACATCATAAACCAAATTTTGATTTGTTTTATTTTTAAATACTCATCATAGCCAATACTGTCTCCAAGCTAGGAGGAAAACAAAAACAAAAAATCAGAAATCTTTGATATGTATCACTATAATTGTCCTCTGGTACTTATTGCTTTTGATGTCTGTTTATTTATACATATCTTTAAATTAAAATTTTTTTTTTTTGCAAATATAATTAAATATTAGGTACAGTTTCCTTTCACTGTCAGTGCCATTACTACTCAAAAAACTTGCACAACATAGCGATATAGAAGCTTTGTGTTGATTGAATCTGAAACAAATGTGCACAAGTAGTATTGAATTTGTGTTTGGTACAATTGAATTTTGTTGTAAAAATTTGGATTTGCTCATACAGAGCCTGGGAGAGCAGTGCATGTGGCTAACCGCAACTTAGTCTGTCAGCAAGGATTGATAAGGCGGTGATAAAAGTTAGCCAGGTCTGCTTTGCCCTGATATAGTTCAACTGACTAAAGTAGTCCCCAGGAAGTAAAATTCTGTGCTGTGCTTGAATGAGATCTACAAGCTAGAAGTTTGCCTCAAATAGTTTACATTTTTTAAGTCTTTTTTCATTGTAGAGAACTGACAATGATTTTCAATAAGACTATCTTATTTTGGTCACAGGTTTTGACAGATTTTGTATCCTTATACAACTACTCGACTGTACATGCCATTCCCATCTTGATCAATTTGGCCACCAAGAGCATGCTCAACTCCTCTGGCATTGCCCAATCTGTTACCTCTGTAAGTCATCCCTGGCCAGAGACTGAGAGGAAAGTCCAGTATGATGGAAATGTCATGTTCTCAGGCTTGGTATTGGGCATTGCTTTCATCATCCTGCTTTCTGGATTTGCTTCAGAGATAGTCCAAGATAGAGAGGTGAGGCCTGGTTTTCCTTTCATTTTCAATATTATTCAGTTTTTATCAATTTTGTTTTGAAAACATATTATTAACAATTCAGAGAACGGTTCTGGGGTCAAGGGGTCAAATTTTGATTGTGGGTTTTGTAAAGTTTGTCCAATTTGTAGTCATCTAAATAGTATATTGAGGCCTAAATTCAGCTACAAATATCTTTTATAGTCAAAATTCCTACCCCAAGAGAGTTTACAAATTTTCAAGAAAATGTGTAAAAAATTGCCTTTTATGCAAGCTATGTGGGCCTACCCCTTGCAAAACATAGGCATATTATATACTGATGGAAAGTTACATCTCAGCCTCCCTTTCAATGCCACTAGAACTACCACATATGGACATCCAAATTTAGATTAATTTTTCCAAGAAGCTCTAGTCATAACCGTTACCATACATTTAGCATCTGTCCAAGTTCCCACGGTTTTTACACCAACTGCGTTGATTATGCAAACGGAGATTTACAACCATTTAGTTCATGCATGACCGTCAGCCCCACAAGCTGTTACCGCCCACTGAGGTTGTAGCAAAGCTCTGATATCACAGCTATCCCGTGGTCACCTGTTCTTATGCTAGTTTGTACACAGTGCTTTGTTGGCTTTTGAGTGAAGTTTCCAGCCAGTAAAGTGGGTGAGTGACCGCCAGCATGAATTGGACGTTAGAAAATGGCCGAAAGGAGACATGTGCAACAGGAAGAGCTTGAGAGAGCTGAATGAGGCCAATCATATGGAGCTGGCATTGCATAATTGGTCAGAAAACCAAAATATTTTAGCTCAAAGTATATTGGCCATTTCCTCAAAATGAGTTTTTTCTCCCAAATGTTCTTATAACTTTGGTGTTTTTCATAAGATTTGTCCGAAACTTACTATTAAGTTTTAGGGCAGTGATATCTTGCTTTTTACGTAGGTTTTTTGGAATCGCATCCGTAAACATTTTTTATAGATTTTTATGTCCAAAAATTTCATCCTATATATATATATATATATATATATATATATATATATATATATATATATATATATATATATATATATATATATATATTTTTCATCCTATTTATATATATATACATATATATAT
>BLXT01006392.1:1969846-1987548 GCA_019648995.1 Plakobranchus ocellatus | reverse complement strand
AGTCGAAAATTCATTAATTCGCCTCTAATATTACACTTTAATGTTATGGAATGTCTATAGTTGAGTATGTAATTAAGGTGTAATACGGTTTATCCATGCATATTTGGTTACACTGGCAAATTCCTGTGAGACTCTCTAAATTCCTGTGAGTAGTGGTGAATATTCCTGTGAGCACAATTTGGGGTTGGCAGGTCTGAGTCCTACATTCCAATTCAACATTCATAATGTTGAGAGAATATTTTTTTAGTGAAAAATGGTTTTTAAACATTTCATTTTAACAATAAGTTTTGCTGCTAGCTTGCAAAATGCTTTAAATTTATGAAGAATCGTTTCTGGCCAATGGGCTTTGCTCCAGCACACCACCAGGGCCTGGGCGATCCCTGGACCCCAGCCCGGTTTCAGTGTTGTTTCGAATAAGCAATCCCCATGCTTGTTTAAAATGTAAGCTTATGATATGCCTTTAACTTCATTAATCTAAATTTTCTTTGACTACCTTCTCTTCTTTAACTTGGCCACCCCTTTTCTTGCTTCAGTCACTCACAAAAAGTATGACAGCCTGGTATAATAATATCACAAACAGTCAAGTCATATAAATTTATGAAGATTCCGACAAAGGCCAGTCAGCTTTTGAGGCATTGGTGCAACATTGGATTGCAAACCTGCATTGAGATCTGCAGGTATACTTTAGTCATGGATTTGGAAGTCTCTGCACAACTTCCTGGCCTGACAAAAGGCCTGAGAGCCTGAAATCACTCTTTCGTGGACTGGAATACACTAGAACCAGATCAAACCAAACCTGTTGGCCTCAGCAGTTAGAATTGTATGTGTATAACTCGGTCTGACCAGTCAAGTATGATTACTCGTATGATTTTGAAGTGAGAATTAGATTGAGAGGAGAGGAATTAGAAAAATAAAAGAGTAAGCTTTTTTTTTAATTTTCCATCTTCTATGCCTTCCTTGCATAAATTGTTTGAATAACTTCTGGATTTACGTACTTAGCTTTTCAAACAGAAAACCCTTCATATCTACATCCCACTAAGGTCAGATGGATGCCCTGAAAAGATCACCGCTCAAAAACTATTCAGAATATCAAATGGATGATTTAATTTTTGTTTTTCTTAAAAACACCTTTATTGCTCTAACTTCTTTTTTTTATATTATTCTGTTTTTAGTATGCAAAATTGTACTTACAATTTGAATATAAACATTAATAAAAACATATTATGTAAAATTAGGTGAAATTGCATGATTGCATTTACCTTCTATATATCATATATTCAAAAATTGCAAAAAAAATAAGAGTACCTGGAAATTTTAGATGGTGCCATTAGATTTGCCATGACTTTTTAAAGTTTCATCCCAATATATGCAAATACTTAAGAAATTGACATTTTACCTCAAAATCGTGATTTTTAAGGATTATTTTACAACTTCAAATTAACATACCTTGAAAATTATGAGTGGATTTTCAAAATTTAAAAGCTATGATGCTGAAAATAAAAAATACCATTATTTTTACACAAAAACTATACCAGTCTGATAAAAACAAATTTTTTATGAGCATTGCTGAAAAGTAAAAACTGAGCTCTCTTTGCTCTTGGTGTTGCAAAGCATGAATGTGATGAAGTTTGTTTAGCTTTATTCAACTTTACTGTTTATATATTTCCAAAGTCCATAATTAAAACAAATACGCATTTGTGGTAGTTTCTGAAATTGCACTTACCTTTCTACTTTTATTTATGAAAAAAAAAAAAACCAAGAGTCAATCGGTTGAGGTTTTTTTTCCTATAATTTTTTTATTTACTATTCTTGGTTCAAGTTTGAGCCTTCCATCATTGCCCTAATTTGAAGAAGGTCTAATGAGGGTGTAAAAATCTGAGATCACTCTGTAGTGGACAGGCTTTAGGTGTTCCAAAAAAAGATCATGAGAGTCACTACAGACTGCAAAACCACTAAATCAATGAGCTAGCCCTCTCTGCCTCACTGCCAAATCAAATGAAGTGCAGTATCTGTCAAAGACTGAACACTATAGAAATACTACACTTCATCTGGCTATGGCAGCTTGTAACTGAGCTGTAGCAATGACTTGATAGCACCAAAATAAGGTTCTTTCATGTAATATCCTCAAGCACTTTGTTTCCACTTCTCCCCATCCACTGCTTCAAAAGTATTTCTATCTCTGCCTTTTTTAAATAGCTTGCAGGCAGTGACTCTTTCAACATATTCTTTTTCCATTTTATCTAGTCTACTTAACTATAAAAAGACTGAGCCAACTGTGATCTCAAAGAGGTGAATCAGATCTTACAGACTCCATTATGAATAGTCAATTTTATGCATTTAATGCAAGAAATAAAGGCTTTTCATTCTATGTATGCATCAAATGCTAATGTAGAGATAAGCTGTTCTGCACAATATGCAAAAAATGTAATAGTAATAGTAATGGAGAATCTACAGCAGTCAGGTATCAAGTTAACTGTCAACCAGCCGTGCAACTGCAGCAAATTACATGTCTCATATTTTTTCATTTTTTAATAATTTGCCAAATATGAATGACTCTGATGACACAAATTGACCAATTTTTGAAAATTTCTTCACTTTCATATCTTGGTCTCGCCAGTTAAGCTATATGATGAGCATGTTGGGCTCCCCACAGCTTGTCTTGATGGATGAACCCTCCACAGGTATGGACCCTCAGTCCAAGCGCTTTCTCTGGTAAGGAAACTGAACTGAACCTTAAGCACCTAACACTGTACATGTAGCTTACATAGAAACATGCATATAGAGACCGGAATATAAATACATACATTGTATATATGCATTATCTTAAAACAAGTTCTTATACATATGTTTTCTATTCCATAAATTATTTGATTATTCCTCAAGACCAGTCCAAATAAATCAGAAGTTCCATTTGAAGCAGTGAGAATCTGCATTGAATAAGTGTTGCAATGGTGAAAGGAACAAGAATTAAATGTGACATCTGACTTATTTAGGATAGGAAATGTTATGTGGATCAATTTAAACATCCATCAGTCAATTCAAAATGTTTCCACAAAACTATCAATATCAGTGTAAATATTTTAAGCCCTCACTTTGAGCTTTTGTTAATAAATGTAAGTAATATTAGCCCGTAAGCTATCTTACTTTGTTAATGCGAGAGAGTTGTCTCAATTGATTACCCTTCATTAACTCTCTTGCTTAAGAAAAATCTAGATAGTTCTTAAGCTACAAGCTTTTGTTAATAAATTTAAGTAATATTAGCCCGTAAGCTATCTTACTTTGTTAATGCAAGGGAGTTGTCTCAATTGATTACCCTTCATTAACTCTCTTGCTAGAGAAAAATCTAGATAGTTCTTAAGCTAAAGTACTTCTGCCAGGTGACTCCCTTTGCAGCAAACTTGCTGTCAGATCTGTAGAGACATTTTTGTTCCAAAAATTAGCCTACCATTAATGCTCAGCATGAAAGGGCAAATAAAAAAAAAAGGCCTGAGTTCATTTAGTAATAGATAGGAAATAAGGTAGGCCCACAGAACAAAAAAAATTAATCCCATTCCTTTAAGAAAAGCCAGTTATATAAGAAGCACTGATGTGGTTTTTTTTTTACTTTTATTTTTCTTATTCCATTCCATAACTTATATCTAATATTCAGGGATACAATCAATGCAAGCTTTAGAGACACACCAAGGGGTGCAATCCTCACCACACACTATATGGAGGAGGCAGATGCTCTTTGTGATCGTGTGGGCATTATGGTTAACGGAGTACTGCAGTAAGAAATAAGACATTTTTAACTCTTGAGTAAAAATGAGAAAATTATGGGCAAACTGAAGATGAAAAAGAAAAAAATGTTTGGGGCAATGGCGTAAGAAGTAAAAAATTATATATCTGAATTCTTTGTTTTGTCATTTACTTCCTTTTTGTTTTTATTTTGTCCTATTTTACCATGTCTTTTTTTCTTCCAAAAATGCTTTTTTGTTGCCAAAATATTTATATAGTGATTCATAATTTTAACTTTTTCTGACCATAAAATGTGCAAGTCTCAGATTATGTATGTACTGTTTGGCATTTTGAGCATGAAGGCAGCCTAATTTTTCTGATCCTTATTCTTTTTAATACTCTACTAAGCACAATGTGCATCTTTTTTTTTTTGTGGATCAACTTTGGACCCCAAAGCTACTTGATCTGTGTCTGAATACAATAAGCACATTCAAGCTCACTACCTATGTGTATGTTGCAGATGTGTTGGGTCAACCCAGCACTTAAAGAACAAGTTTGGGAGTGGCTACATCCTGGAGGTGAAGCTCTCATTGAGGGTTGCTGCTAATGTGGAGGATCTAATGGATAAACTGGAGGAACATCTGAAGTCTTTGTTTCCTGGTGAGAAATTCATAAAAGGCAGAATTCTGTTACATTGGCACTTTCAGTTCCTATGATATTGTGAACACGATCTGTATTTTATTTTGAAGTATTGAAGATTAAGCACATAATTTTACATTTAATAGGCTAATTTATATTTCTATTTGGTAAATGATTGCATCTTTTGTACTTCAGATTATAATTCAGTTATCTTTGCATCCTTTGGATCTTAGATTTTTTATTGTTTACAATGCTTCCACAGAGGGGAATCTTGCTCTTTCATACTTTTTTTTCTCTCTCAAATTTTGTCAACCTTTTGATCTTTTAATTTGGGATACCAATTATTTTATCCAGATATGAAAACTGTTGAAAGATTTATGGAGCGGGCCCAGTACTCTATTCCCAATGAGAATGTCACATCATTGGGAAAAACGTTTTCAAGTCTGGAGAGATGTAAGTTAACAGCATGTGCCATTTTACACTAAACATATAGTGTCACTGCAATTGGAAGTTTTCCATGATAACAAAATGTATGGAACTATTGTTATCATTGCGATAACTCACTATAAATTGGACTGAAAATTTTGCTATAGTGTCTAGCTGATGGAATTTAGATTCATTTGGTATGTCTGTGAATGAAGTAGATGCAGTGCGAAGACATGATAGTCTTATACATACCCAGTAAAGCCTACTACTCATTAAATAAAATTCATATTGCATGGACAGGTTTGAAAGGGTGAAATGAATTGAATACTTTCAAGGCAAAATAATTTATATCCATTTAAAATAAATATTTAGTTTATCTACAATTTATATTAATAAGACTAAATGTTAACCTGTTATGCTGAATTTAGAGGCTCTATGGTAACTAGTAAAGGGGGAAAGCATATGTAAAAAAGATGATTGGTTTTTATCAAAATTGGCATATAGAGGGCTTGACCCAAAATCCTTCATGTACTGTGTCTTTAAACAATCTAAATGAATCAATGGTTGCAAGTTTTGACTTTTTTTTAAACTATGCTTCATAAAATAGTTCTAAACTCTGATATCTCAGAGCTTTTGTAGCTTAGAAGTTAGAGAATTGACTGCCATCTTCAGGTTTCTGGTGCTGGCATGTGCTTGCTATTTGTGCTTGGCTGTGTATGAGGGGGAGAAAAAAAGAGTCCTCTAAGACTTAACGAACTTTATGACACATGATACTGCATGTATTAAATTAAACTCCTTACACCTTTCGTCATGTAAGGAACATCTAATAACAACCAGGAAATAGAAGGCAGAGCTAGGAAAAGATTTACATTGTTATATGATGATAGCTTAGATCAGGGATGTCCTTTCTCCGATTTTAACAGGACTTCCGTCTTTTTTTTTTCAAGTTACGGCTCTTCATTTTTTGGTGTTCTTTTTTTTTTATCTGGAGCTAAGGTTCAACAATTAATTAATTTACTGGCCAAAGAAAAACCAGAGAACGACAGTCCGGACAAATGAAGTGTAAGCTGGAACAACCTCCTGTTATAACTTCATGTAAACCGGTGATAGGCTCAGGCCCCTCAATCAAGCACGAGGGCTTCTTTTTACTTTCATTTTCTTTGTGTGACAGTACAGTGTCATTCTTGTGGACAGTAATGACAAAGTTTTTGAAACATTTTTCAAATCTTGTTTCAGCTTTTTTGCAGAATTGGATTTTATACCTAGTGGCATCTACTTCACTTTCTCATTCAATTAGGTCCATATGTCTATTCTGTGTTGACATTTTTATGCATCATCATGAAAGAGAAGGACTTTGTAGATCATGAGTCTTACATCAAAACTATAGACAAGACTGTGAAAAACAAGCAAGTATTCAGAGTCGCACAAAAACTGCTGGGTTTTTTTTTTTCAAGGGCAGAGGGCATCCCTGACAAATGATTGCAAATAAAAGACACAATCTCAGCCACAAAAAAATTGAGATCTGTGCAGGGAAAAGATTTCCACTGCTATAAACAATGCACATGATTGATATATTTGATATGATACTTCATTTTCCTTTTCATTTTGATTCGTTTTAATTAACCTGATTTAGCTTCTTTCCTGCATCTCTGTCTTACAACATGGACATGTCAAGTGCTTTTGGTATTCTTGCTGACATTCTCTTTCACTGGTGTCTCTTAAGATGTCGAGGTCTCGTTGGCTTTTGGTGATGAATGTGTCTGTAGTCAAACAAGCAAGGCCTTTGTTGAGGATGAGTGAGAGGGTTGTTAGTGGTCTTTCTTTAAATTTGTGGCCAGGTTAAGAATCAATAATGGGCATTTTGGCATTTTTATGCAATGAGTCATTTGTAATATTCATTGGGTATCTTAGGCCTAGAACCCTTTTCTGTTATTTTCTATGAAGGCATCCAGTTGCTTCTCCACGGTTTTGGTAAATTCTATGTAAACACCAGCTTAACAAGAGCCCTGTAAAGTTTATCTTTGTCGTGGTTTTTTTATCCTGCCTGATATAAATATTTTGAAGTTTTTCAAGTTCAGCAGTGGAGAGTTGTTTGTCTGAGATAAGATATTGTTTTAATTTCAAACTTGTATTTGTTGTTGTTGGTCCATGATTATAAACGAAGGTTAATTGAGAGGATCATATATTTTTTTTCATTGTATTATTTGTCACCTTTAGTATTCTACTTTAATTATGCTTCTCCACTCTCTCTTTCCCTCTTTCAGGTAAAACAACTCACAATTTGGAAGAATATAGCTTCAGTCAGAGTTCATTAGAGCAGGTAATTTAAATGCAGAAAGAGGTCTGTCAGGATCTATGCAAAACATATAAGTAGTGAGGTAATGGCTGTTGCCTGTTTTTGAACACAGAATGTTTGAGAGATATATGCCATTTGAGACTATTGAGTACAAGTCCCACAAAATGAGTGGGGTTGTTTTTCTACATAATTGACTTTAAATGAAAATCCTTATCTAGAAGAGTAAAAGTGCCACATTTCATGGAGATCTTTAGACTTGCTTTTGATTGTGTACACACAGCAATGGTAATAATTTTTGCTTCCTTTATTTAGGATGTTGATTCAAATTCAATCATGTGGATCCACAATTCAACTCATTTTTTTTTGTTGGACTGCTACACCAAATTGCTTAATGTCATCTTCCATAATTGCTTACAAATACAAGCAAAAGAACAAGAAGGGAACAATGTGGCATTTGAATTTAAGCATGACCAAATGTTTTTAAATTCACTTATGTCTGAAATTAAGAATAACAAATTTTATACAAAATGATATTTTGACTTTCTGTGGATCGTAATAGAGACTTCATCAAAGCCTTTTATACTCTGTCACTGCAGGTATTCCTCCACTTTGCCAAACAACAGCTTGAGGAGGGTGAAGATGAAGATCACAATGCAATGGCTAACAGATCAAGAAGAGCAACCTCTCAGATAGGGACTCTTCAGCCAGTGTGAACATTTAAAAAAAAAAAGCGGGTGAAACTCGTTTATTTTAATGCTTTTCTGTTTCTTATGTATGTACTTCCCACATATTCTCAATGATAACAAAGATACCTATGAAAAGTAAGTGGCAGGGCTATATTGACAGAAAGGCATTGTGATCTGGAAAGTTATACATTGGTCAAAGAGCCCTGTCCATGGACTGTATCGAAAACTCAGCAGATTATAAGAAAAATGGGGAACAAGAATAAAAGATCCTTTTCATTATTTACATATGAATCTGTCTTCATATTGACCCTTTTGAATGTGATAGGGTCAATTCATCCTCATAAGAAAGTTTTTATTTGATCTATTTTGTTTCATTCAACAGAGCTATGGGGGTTCTGAAGCATAGAATGAAAATAGCTTGCAGAGAGTAAATATGTGTCTCCCCTTTTCCAGTTCAGTGATGTTTTTTTTTTAATTCAGAAGCCTAGTGGTTACCATCTGAGTAAATTGAGTTATGGTTCTAGAAAAAAAATTTTCGCACAACTGGACAGTTTCACAAAAATTCTCCAGGTTTTTTTTTTTTCTTTTTATCCATCAATTAATATTCTAGTCTTTTTGGTTGTTTCTCTTAAACCAGGAATCTAGTCATGTGGATTCAGGCAATATGATTGAATGAAGTATACCGTTACTCATTAAAAGTAAATTGGTCAATTTCATCATGAAAAAAATATTTAAAGTTTAAAAAGTTCATTTTTTTGTGGTTATTATGGCACCAGGAAACCTCAGATTGTTTGATGGTCATTTTGAATTGTATGCAGATTTGAAAGGCACAAATCTGGGGCATAAAAACTAAATAATTACTTCTTATTTATGGATTTGGTAAATTATTTTTTTTTCTTTCACCAATAGAAAAAATGTAACATTCAAAGTCAAAATCTACAGATTTACAATGCTCAAATTTTTAGAAAAAGTAGCGCTTTGGTGTAATAGAAAAGAAAAAATTAAGTAGTAGTAATAAACTGCTATTTATACCACTGTCTCACATCATCAGGTCACTTCATATGATAGGAAACTAGGAAAAGAAAGCCACCAATTGTGTATTGAATGTGGGTGGACATAAAAAATATAAGGAATAGGAATGCAGGCACTTGTCTAGGCAATGTCAATTTAAAATCAGTCCATGTCCTATAGCAGTGTGGCACAATCAGTCTAGGAACAGATTAATTGTATTCATGAGTAACAATACTTTGTCATTTGTCTGAGCAGCAAACCAAATGACCCACAAATTGTAGTTTTGGAGTTTTCAAGCATTTGCATATTCAGAAACTGTATTGCAAGAACTTTAAAAACATGATAACTGGATATTGTGATTCTATGCCAAGGTAAATACATTCAAACTTTTTAAAGGAAGCAGTGAACTTGATTTGTTTCCCCTGAAAATTTTATTTTCTCCGTTGTGTTTGATCTACATTAATCACCAAATATTCTATAACATTTCTTTTGTAAGAATTTAAAAAAAAAGTTGTTTCATGGCTTTTTATTATGCTTTCACCATTAACACTAGTGGCTCACTTGGACTTGTAGCCACTCTTTTTCTAAGGAAAGGATTAAAAATAAATTTTACCAAGAGACAACATAGTTTTGTTTCAGAATTTCAAAACCTTGGCCTAATAATTTGAGGGCAACTAGTTGTACCTCTCGTTTTAGGAGACCTATATTTTACTGTTAAAACACTTATTTTTATTTAGTGGCTTATTCTAAAAATATTTCACTGTTTTAATTTTATGTGGATTTTGGGTTTTTGCTTAGAAAAAGTACACCTCATTATTTTCTGCTGGCCACATCCTAAAAAGTATGACAGTGACAGTAATCAACTAGTAAAACAAAGAATATAAATCTCTACTTCCCATTTGGTGTCATGTTATGGAAAAGTATTAAAGTTTACACAAATACAAGCAATACCATAGTATATCAATCTGTTTGTCAATCATGGTTGGATAGGGTTTGTAAATGAAGTGGGTGATACAACAATAAACTATTACATTAGCTGACTGTCTAAGCACTGTCCCAACTTTGGTTAAGTTGTAAAAATGTTATAAATCATTCAGCCATGACAAAAGTCTTTGAAAAATTTTAAATGAATCATTTGATATTTTGAGCATTGCTTAACATCAACGACTCAACTGCAATGGAGTTTAATCCAACCTAATTTAATCAGTCTTATCTTATTAGGCCAAGATAGTGGGTTCTAATGCACATAAATGATTTGTGGATATGGAATGAAAATGTCCTTCACAGAATATAATCATCAATGCACCTACTCGAAATTATCTGTCCTTGTTTCCTGAGCAGTACATTATTGTACTGAGTAGTTAAGTGTTTAAAAATATGAAATTTGATACACATTAAAAAAGAATGGCTCAATAAAACAAGCCAGGGATAAAAGCATGTGAGAAACACGTCCAATTAGAAGGGGCTGAGTAGCTAGGTAGATTTGAATATGTGTGGGTTTTTTTTTTTTTTGTTTTTTTTTTAAGTAGTGATAAATTAAAACTTGCAGACAAAAAAATATACCTCCTCTGTGATGGCATTTCCTGTTAGCCTTATGTGTAATACTCAGTGTAAGTGTTTAATGTTGCTTTACAAAATAGTTTTGATTTGAAACATTCTAATTTGTTTCTAACTTTCTAATGCAAACATCAAAAAATGTATTTTGCGAAACTTGTGTGATATAATGTATAAGTAGCTCTTGTATCAGCTGTTTGTTTGTTGACAAGTGTTGCTGCACATGTATGATTTAACAAATCAAATTTCTCCTGAATCAAAGCCCTTGAGATAGAAATTTTCAACTTCTCTTTTGCTTGGCTAAATTAGATCTGGTAATGGGTCATGAATAGGACTCAATTCTCTCAAATCAAAGCCAATACATTTGTTGGCGCCATCAAACAAATTTTCCCAGCTCTACTTTTTGTCTCAAAAGGAGAAGCAAAACAAAACTTTGCACAGTGAAAAGAAAAATCCATACTTTTCATTGAGACATAGCTTAAGCTGTTGCATGTTAAAGGAAAATGCCATGAAAAAGGCATGTGTTCTGCCTAATTTTGAAAAAAAAACAACCATTTGATCAATCCTTTAGTTTTAATTCCAAGTCTTTGTCCATCCTCACAAAATTTGACTCAGGATGTATCCACTCTGTAAAATGCCTATATTATTTCAGCCATGCTCATTTTGATGGTGAAGTTTATAATATACAATAAATTAGTCTACATCCATGTCACATAATGTCTAAATATAGCTTTTGTCTTGCAAAAGCATTTCGTATCAGTCAAATGTTTGATATTGTAATAGGTGCTGCTATACAATTTGCTTTGAATGTTGCAACTCCAAATTTTTGAAAGTTTTGATTAAATATGTGATCCACATCCTTAGGTCTTAAGGTCTATTCAAGTATTATTCATACAGTCACTTAATGTAGCCATTGTCTTATCTTAGGGTCTTGCATATGTGCTTTGAATGTTTGCAAACTCCAAATTTTTGGAAGTGTTGATTAAATATGTGATCTACATCCTTAGGTCTTAAGGCCTATTGAAGTATTATTTATACAATCACTTAATGTAGTCATTTTCTTATGTTAGCATCTTGCATATGTGCTTTGAGTTTGACTGTTGCAAGACCAAATTTTTGGAATTGTTGATTAAATATATATGATGTACATCCTTACATCTTCAGGCTTATTCAAGTATTATTCATATTTAATATAGCTTTAATATAGCTATTGTCTTACCTTAGCGCCTTGCATATGTGCTTTAAATGTTGCAACTCCAATTTTTTTGGAAGTTTTGATTAAATATATGTGTACATCCTTACGTCTTAAGATTTATTCAAATATTATTCACACAGCTACTTAATATAGCCATTGTCTTATCTAAACCTCTTGCATCAGTCAAAGTTTTTTTTAAGTTTATCAGTGTGCCAATCTTAATAAGTGCTTAATACCCATTAGCAGTATACTATTGTCCTTGTCTTTACTGTGCAGACGGGTATTGTCAATTTATTTTCAATTTTACTTTTGTTATGTTAGAAATGTCAATAAAAATATGTGTCCATACATGAAATGAATTTTGTTTATTTTAACAATCACCAAAGAGGTCTGTACTCAGGAGGTACAAATGGGAAATCCTAACCGTGTTTTTCTTCCTTACTGGTAAAAAATCTATTTTAAGACCAGACATGATGAGCATCTGCCAGTGTATTACCTCCGCTTGTTGGCGAGAAAATTAGGAGATATAAAACAAATTCATGATAGAACCCACCATAATAAATATGTTTTAAATACAATAAACTTTAATTGAGTGTTTCGTATGTCAATTTTTGAAACATTAAATTTTTTTTGTGTGTGTGTTTTAGAAAGATCGGATCCCTTTTTTTGCTGAGTTTCCTCCTGACAAACAGCCACTTAAAAATATCGCAGTATACAATTTGTCAGAGTGATGATAAATGTGTGATTCTCATTACTATTATTTTTTAGAAGGAGACTACGCGACCGATCAAAAAGCCATTAGATAGTTGAGTTTTTCAAAATTATTAAAATCTGCATATCGTCATGGTGCTGCCAATATTGCCTTAGAACTCATTTTGGCGTAATGGAGAAAATCGAGTTTAAGTGATTTTAAAAGCCAAAACAAAACCAATAATGCAGAATAAGTATATTATCAATTATAAAAAATTGGTTTGGCACTTTTAATTTTTTTCTTATATCAGATGATGCGTTATGTAGTAATGTATCTAAAACAGGTATCATTCGATTTTTGCCTAAATCAGACTTAGGTAGTATTGGCAGCACCATGACGATATATAGAGTTTGCAGCATATGGCGAATAAATGAGCCTCTTTATATTCAAGATAAAGATCAAAGCTGAAAAAATGCCCATGCTTATCAGTAACAAAACAGTCAAGCCATACTGTTGAATACTTTTATAAATCTCATTCAGCCATTCTATGTGCAGTTTCTCTTATTATTACATTCATCTGTGTGTTTTTATTTAGCACTACCACTAAATGTAAAAAAATGCCCTCACTACTACTACTGCTGCTGATGCCGATGCTCCTGCTCCTACTACTACTGCTTCAAATACTACTACTACTGCTGCTGCTGCCACTACTACTGCTACTTCTACTACTACTACTACTATTACTACTACTACTACTACTATTACTACTGCTACTACTACTACTACTACTACTACTACTACTACTACTACTACTACTACTACTATTACTACTACTACTACTACTACTGCAACTACTATTACTACTACTACTACTACTGCTACTATTATTATTATACTACTACTTCTACTGCTGCTGCTGCTACGAGGGATGTCCGAAAAGAAACAGGAAAAGGGGCATAACTCAATGAGTCAAGATTATCAAACCAATTCCTCAATTCACTGATGAGGTCATCTTCTGTCTCGAAAGCCATGCCTCCTAAAGCTTCAAGGGTCCAAACAAATGAAAGTCAGAGGGTGCCAGGTCTGGACTGTGGGCAGGATGAGGAAGAATTTCCCAACCGTAGNNNNAGCCTCTTTATATTCAAGATAAAGATCAAAGCTGAAAAAATGCCCATGCTTATCAGTAACAAAACAGTCAAGCCATACTGTTGAGTACTTTTATAAATCTCATTCAGCCATTCTATGTGCAGTTTTTCTTATTATTACATTCATCTGTGTGTTTTTATTTAGCACTGCCACTAAATGTAAAAAAATGCCCTCACTACTACTACTGCTGCTGATGCTGATGCTCCTGCTCCTACTACTTCTGCTTCAAATACTACTACTGCTGCTACTGCTACCACTACTACTACTACTACTACTACTACTACTACTACTACTACTGCTACTGCTACTGCTGCTGCTGCTGCTGCTGCTGCTATTATTATTATTATTATTATTATTACTACTACTACTACTGCTGCAACTACTATTACTACTACTGCTACTACTGCTTCTATTATTATTATACTACTACTTCTACTGCTGCTGCTGCTGCTACCACTACTACTGCTACTTCTACTACTACTACTACTACTACTACTACTACTACTACTACTACTACTACTGCTCGTGCTGCTGCTACTGCTACTATTACTACTACTACTACTACTACTACTACTACTACTACTACTACTACTACTACTACTACTACTACTGCTGCTACTATTATTATTATACTACTACTTCTACTGCTGCTGCTGCTATTACTACTATTACTATTTATACTTCTATGATAACTACCAATGCCACCACCACTGCTGCTGCTTTTTCTTAAATTATAATTTATGTGTAAGGATCGTTAAAACAAGCTGCTGTTTTGCTCATCACTCTCTGTAGTATTTCAGATCTCTCCCTGTCTGTCTCTCTCTCTCTCTGGTTTTTCTTCTCCGTTTTTTCCATTTATTGAGCGCCATAACCTCTGTAGTTTCATATATTCCTGCAGGTATTTTGATCCTCTTCAAAGAAGTAAAAACTTTTTAAAAGTGGCCATATAGTCCAAATACTGAGTCGTCGTAAAGGCACACTAGACAATCCATAAATCTAGGTCTATTTCTTTACTTTGTATTTGCTAAAACATCTCGCCTTTGCTGGTAAGTCAGGAATTCACTTATGAGCATCCTGAGTTCAGTAGTCTATGACAATCACTTATATATATTCCTTGAATGGTGTAGCCTTTTTTATTTTTGTTTACATCCATATCTGGCTGGTCTTTGAGGGGTGGCCTTATGCAAAATGCTATCTTGTTGGAGGTGAAATCCTTGTCAAGCAGTACTTGATTACACTAAAATGTGTTTTCATTTTTAGGAAAGGGAAATATATATATATATATATAGAGAGAGAGAGCATTAAGAGTTAACGGCCTTGTAAGAAAGATCTGTAAGAATAATCACACACCAGACACATAATTTGTTACTTTCCTCAACGTCTCCTGTAGCTCATTAAAGACCCCAACATAATTCATTGTCCAGTCTTATGATGCTGCTCAGAGAACCCTTTTGATTATATACAATGAATGCTGATTAAAAAAAAAAAGAAGAAAAAAACTCATCATTTAATGCCACTAAACGTGTGGCCCCATTAGAAGTAATACAGGTGAACAATTTAAGCCCCCATGTTTGAAAAAAATCTTGCTGCCTTTCTTTGGATAGTGTGGATACTTTATCTTCTTCTTCTCTAAGTACCTGGTCCAGAACAGACATTGAGTATCATATTTCGCCAATCAAACCTGTTCTTAGTTAATCTTAAAAAGTTGCTGTTGCTACGATTACCTAGTCTGTCTATTATCCATGATTTAAAATTATTTTCAACAAAAATTAATTATATGACTCTGCTGCATTTATCTTCAGTTTTTCCAGTAAATGTTTAGAGTCCAAACCCCTGTATCGGCCAATATGTCCTATAAATAATTATTGTAGTTGCCTCTGTCTTATGGTTTTAAATAATGCTGGCTGTAAAAATGATGTCCAATGATTTTTTGTTGGTTCATTGAATTTGGAATGCTGTGTCTAGAGATTCCACGCCTGCTTGGATACCTTTGATTTTTGCTTCAAAGTTGAGCAGTTTGATCTATGAGCATCTAGTTTTTCGTTTGTGGATCCATTCTGAGGGCTAATGATGTCCTCCTCTTTCATTTTCAGTGTGAAAGGGCTGCCTCCTCCTTCACGTTTTTATCTTTGAAATTGTGTGTTCAATCTCTGGTGACCAGAGATCAAAATAAAAATGGTGGTTTTTATGCTATTGACAGACCCTCTGTTAATGTGTTATGGTTCTACCTCTTCTGGCTGATAGCAGTTTTCTCTTAGGTTGATCATATGTTGCATGATGGATTTCTGTTTTATTTTCTTTTACTTCCAGCTGATCATGGTTCGATTAGGTTTGTTGTTTGGTGTGCGTTTTTTTCGCCCTATCATACATTTCAGTAGCTGCGTTTTTGTGTCTCAGTCATAAGGGTTCACGTTGTTGTGTATTTCAGATGTAGATAGAGGCATTGATCTCACCAAAATAAAGCGCAGATCAAGTTTCTGAAGCTTGTAATACAATTTTAGAACTTTATTTGCACAGTATGGGTCATTAGTATTGACTGCTTATTGTAACTGAAGTTTTTACATTATATCTGATCAAATTCAAGGTTTTTGGGCTAGACCTAAGGTTGCTTATGAGGCCGACAGGTTCCATTTTTGATAATGCTATTGCGAAGCATCAAATTAAGTAATAAATGCAAACCCATTCGCTTTAAAACGTAGCCTATCTCAGGTGAATCACAATAATCTTCAATTTTTTTTTTTCACCAAGCTGTTTTCGAAAAGAGGAGCTTAATCACTGACCGCTTAGCTAGTGTTCAGACGGAGAAATGCACCTATGTCCTCGCAGCTCAAGCCCAGGAATCGGATGATGACCCGTAGTGTCATGGCACGGCTAAAAAAAGCAATGGAGAGGATTCTTAGGGTGCCAATACCAGATCCCCAGGTGATTTAACAAGGCGCTTGAATACCGGTAGTAGAACGCGTCTTTTTCCTTTATCCTGAAATTTGAGACATGCTTGTTAACGAGTTCGTGTGCTGTGCAGATGTACCTCTAAGTATGTTAGATTTAAAAGGCGACAAACTGTTCTGCATTTTAAAGAAAACCATTAAGCGAAAAATTTTGAAAATTAAGGTAAACTAAATTTCCTACAATTTTCAAATTTCTCGTTTAATTAAAGAATTTTAGACACCAGTCAATCGAGTCTCTTCTTCGAAGCATTATGGCCTAACTGCTTAGCGGAAATAATGACAATGAATGCCGTCCCGGAACTTTTTACTTTCGTTATCTAAAATAAATAACCACAATCAACGCTTTATAAAACATGATTAAAAAAAAAAAAAAGCTAGCAACAAAGTGTCAATAAAACAGAAGTACGTTAAAACTGTTCTTTATCGGCTTCATCATTTATTTACACTGCAGAAGACTTAACAACAATTATTTGGGATGCAGGAAAACAGACGATCATGACAAATCAGTGGATGAAGAAAAAGGAGGCGAGGGCAGAGAAAAAAAAAACACGGGGAGTTCCGGGGGAAAAGGTAAGAGGGTTTAATTTCAGAAGATAGAGACTGTTACAATGAAATACAGCGTGTAAGTGTTTGGTGGTCAAGATATCTGTGACAGAATTGTAGCGGATGGAGAAAAGGGAAGGGGTAGGAGCAAGAAGAACGATTGGACAGTTTCGGAGGGCATGAGTAGATAGCTTGATTGAGAAGGATAGGCACTTCAAAAGTTTTGAGATACCGGGTATGTATCATACAAATGGGATGCACAAGAGGAAATGAGAAGGGGCAAGAAGAGGTAGAAAGGTTTATGAATTGGTTGTATTGTTATAGGTTTTGTTTTGCCAGCAGAGCTACCACTTACAAGGAAATTTTCCTTTTTTTTTTTAAAAGTAAATTTGCGGAAAAAAAAGGGATTTTAAAAAAGAAAATAGAAATTCGGTTCGAAAAGAGGGAAATTTCAATCAATTGTTTTTTTCAAACTGAAATAATATGATTTTGGCTTTTGGGTGTTACATTATTTGTTCACATCGTGTCGTAAATACCTAGCATTTTTCTGGCACTTCATTCGCAATTGCTTTACGCCCACTAGACATGCAAACTAATGGGAATCCACTCTCTTTCTCTCTCTCACATACACACAAACTGCGCTGGACTGCACTGTCTCCACTGAGTGCACTCATTCCCATTGAGGACTAGGTCCGTCTAAGGATAGACAGGGAGTAGCGTCTACTTTCATACAGCCCTAATATGCCGTAACAACAAAACAACAACAGCAACAACAACAACAACAATATTAATAATAATAATAATAATAATAATAATAATAATAATAATAATAATAATAATAACAATAATA
>BLXT01006392.1:1932757-1944235 GCA_019648995.1 Plakobranchus ocellatus | reverse complement strand
GAGAGAGAGAGAGAGAGAGAGAGAGAAATTTAAAAAAAATAAATAGAAAGAGGGATAGACCAAGAATGACTGATAAGAAGCAAGAAAGAAGCAAAGAATATGGATCCATTTTTTTTAAGAGTTCTAAATTCCAATAATTTAAAATGACAAAATATTCAGCACATAGGTAAGTGCAGTATAATAATTTGTATAGGCAAAATCACAAATACACTCGTATTAATTTAGAGCTTTACTTAGCGCCAAGTGCAAAAAGGAGTAGACAATCGGCCAAGTGACAACTGTCGGCTCCAAATGCTCCCCCCTCCCCCCATGTACCAGGGCATGGAGGTTTTTCAATTTTTCAATTTCAAGATTTTTATTTTTCTTTCAAAACTTGCGATCCCCGGTAAAAGTTTTTGGTTTTTTTGTTTCTACAGATAGTAATTTCAAGATTGATATGGAACAGGCAGGAACACAATGATACCTTTATTTTGGTGGCCTAGTGGTCATTAATTCACAAACCAGTAGGCCTATATCAGCTTACTGAATACAAGATCTAGATCAGGACCGAATCAAGAACTTCAGAAGCGAGGGTTTCCATGGGAGTGAAGGTAGGGGTGGGAGGGTATGGGGTTCTCCCCCAGTTGAGACACAGGGGAGGGGGGAGGGGGGAGCAAAGCCCTCTCAAGCTGACAAATTTTTGAAATTCGAGAGTGAAAACGTAGCCTCTCAACATCCACAGGCACATAACTTTTGCCAAGGAGGGGTTCCGAAACACCTGGAACTCCCCCCACCCTGTAGATCTAAATTTCAGTCACGCGTACCGTACAAGAAGAACATAAAATCTAATGGATCCATGGAAGGTTTATCAAATGTAGATAGTAAATATCGGTAAACAGTTGGTGGTTTTTTTTTCCTCATTTCTGCACATAATAATTCAAACAATTGAAATGCAAAGGACAAGGACATTAAAATTGTCATTTTTGTGCCTTAGTTTTTATGCAGCAATAAAGTTACACCAGCCTATAGAAGGCGGTTTCCGTTCCGTTAGGCTTACTTGGATGTACGGTAAATGAAAACATTTACACGAAAAACGCTTACAAGAAAAACTTACGGGCCCATTGCGGTTTCTCTAAACATTTATGTAAAAAGATATTTAGCTTAGGGAAAATAACGGTATTGACACGAATGTTTGAGAATCCAAGAAAATGCACAGGGCTTAGAAACTTTGAAAAAGAACGGCTATTCCCACATTGTCGCATTCTCACCCTCATCCAATACTAATAATTATGTATTATGCAAAAGCTACTTTAAGTTTAAAAAATTAATGTTTAAGTTTTTGTTTTCGCCATTTTTCATTGACTGCGTATACACCCTTATGTATAGGTCCTCGTGATCTTGCCAAGGCCCAGCGTCTAGTCTACATCATGCTGTCAGGGTTTAAAGTTGATGCGGTTCAAAGTGTAACCCAGCCATCTGGGCTGAATCTGGATGAGGGCAGGAGAGGCGATCTGCTTGAAAGAAATGAGATATTTCCTGAGATAAATCTCACTTCGACAGACCAAAGTGTAGATGTAAGTAAGACGGCAAGTAGTAGATCTAGTACACCAAACAAAGGACAATCCTTTCCGGGCCTAAAAATTGATGCAATCCAAAGTGTAATCGAATCATCTGGGCTTAGTCTACATCGTGGTACGAGACGGGAAGTTAGGCATGACTTCTCTTCGACAGACCTTGATAAAATACCAATCAACGCTCAAGGCATAAGGTGAGAATTGTTATAATAAAATTATGGCACATCATCATAAGCCATGAAAATCATCTGGTGTTGGTTGTAGTGCGCCAGAAGTTACAAGGTCTTGCGATTGCAAGCAAATTTTAATCTAAACGAAACATTTTAAAGATCGTTGAAGATAGCAAAATGGACTATAATTATGTATCATAATCATCACAAAATAATATTCCACGAGCACTCACTTTGTTATTATGGCCGTCTTAAAGACACCTTTGTGTCTTAAATCTAATACCATTCTAGATTTAGATCTAAATCTAAATCGAGAAGTCTCCATTTTGTAAGGTCGTCTATCTTTTCTAAATTAGATCCCTTTGTAGGTTCTCAATCTACAAATCTTCATCCAATACTGAAAACTAATTAACTAGTCTAAGGGGATCACAAACTATTGCAATTATTGAGGTCTAATTCCAGGGCGGGGAAACGATATTAGTTTAAGAGAACTATCACTATCCTTCCAGTATTAGCCTTTACTTCTTCAGAGGGTCAAATTGAAGGAGGATTTAATGTTCTTCAAGTTCACCTATGCAAACAAATATAAAGTGGGTCCCACGCTTAGTCTAAGCATCGGGAAACCAGGAGTCGGGGCCAGATTGTTCTTGGCATACAGCATTATGAAGTAGTTTGCCCATGCTTTCCTCGCCGCCTTTACTTTCGCTGGGTCTTAAAGAGACCTAGCTACCCATTAAATTGGTGCTGGGTGGACACGGAGGAGCAATGATAAATATTATTGGTTTGGCCCGCACTGGGATTTGTACTGGTATAATTAATAGTCCTTAGAATTTATCCTCGAGAGTTACTTTGAGATGGCTCTTCAGTGTGATCCTTGCCCTTGTGTTTGCATACGCTATTTTTTAATAAAACTGCCATTTAGGTTAGTATAACAGAGCATAGATGTAATCTAAACGTAAATCTCATCACTGTCCACTGGTGACCATAAACGAGCCATGTTTGCATTAACAATATTATTTCTTGAGCCGAATTCTAATCTGGATAGTAACTTATCGTGGTGCCCCTTTTTGAAGGACTCCACGGTAAAAAATAGGATTCAAAGGGTTAAAAGCACATGAAACACCTTAATTTATAGACTATTTTTATTCACTGAAAACTCAAACAGTTCTTTCAAACTTCCTCTGTAATTTGTGAACACAAGAGTTTCTTGAAACGGATAGAAAAATTTAGTCAAAGCATATCGAAAAAGAGAGGAAAATATACATAATTTCTTTCTAAAAGCGAACCTAATGATTTAACTTAGCACCCACTAAACAAAAATCTGCTTACCTTAGATAATTATTTTTTTTTTAGAACGTCACTATCAGCTATTTGATAAATTCAAAATATTCAAAACACAACGAGCATTTTGAATGCATTTTGAATGCATTTCAAAATCATCATCTCGCATTCTCAACCCCTCTGCATCCTGACTCTTTCATTTTTTCTCTCTCTGTATTTATCTATTTATCTTCCATCTCCCTTTCTTTCTATCTATTCATCCATCTGTTACCCCCCTTCCTTCTTTTTCTCGCCTTTCCCTCATTGCACTGCCCTGTGATCTGCAGGGACCCGGGTTCGAACCGCGCCTCATACGCCTGAGAAAACAAGACTGGAAACGAGCCTGCTTGACTCAACTAATCAAAACTTAATGTCAGAAGCCGGTAAACACAACTATCGCATGTTAGTATTTAGTAATTTTAGTATTTTACCACTTTCTTCATCGTACTCTTTTCGGTATAGACGCAAATAAATAGCGGAATCCTCATTGTCTGTGATGTTTAGCAATAACTTGCAACAATAACAGAAACAGTCGACCAGATTTATCTTTCCACCACTTTCCCAAAGACACAGAGTTGTAAGGTCCCTTTTTTTATATTACAAATAGATTGAATACTTCAAGGTTAAGTTGTTAGAATAATTTCTCAGAAAAGTAATGTAAACGTTAGTAGTATGTCAAGGTGGATCTAGAGCAGATTTACAAGAAGAAAATAATTCCTCCCTTGCATTTCGTAACAACAATAAATTTCTCATCTAAACACTTTTTTAAAGTGTATGCGACCAATATATTAAGGCTATTCGCTGCTGCTGCATAAGCGCCATCTTGCTTTCTCTCTGTCTCTGTCTCTCTCTCCCATTTGGCTCTTTCTTCTCGCTATCTCTCTCTCTTTCTTTCTTTTTCTCTTTCTCTCTTTCTCTCTCTCTCTCTCTTTCTCGCCATAACCCTTTATCTCTAGGTCTGAACTCTTAAAGCATTTCTTTAATGTTCGTATATATTCCTAGAGCTAAAACAAATAAATAAATAAATAATGTCATGTAGCTTAGGTGAAAGGGAAAACATGGCAACCGCTCATTTGGCAAAGAGGTTCGACCAACTTTTCAAGTGTTTTAACAGCAAAGCCTTTATAGTGAACAGGTAATGGGTCATGGGTCAGGCTATCTCTGTCAACCCAGAGTATCTTAGATTTCTGAATAAAACCCAAGAGTGGTTAGATACAATGAGACAAATAATCAGTGCAGATCAGTCTCTTGTCTGGAAGGCTTGAAATTCTCCATAAGTTGTCTAAAGATGCTCTGGGATGACGTCCGAGAAAACCATAGGTTCCGTTACCTGCTGACAGACAGGCTCAATCGAGATTGCTTGGAGAATTTTTTCTCTATCATTAAAGACAAAAGAAGACACATTTTAAGTAATTCTGCGCAGTTTCAAGTCAAACAATGGTCGACACCACGCTTATCCAAAGCAAAAGAGAAAAGTGCAAGGAGGACATCGACGCCTTTCTTTTCAATCTGGACCAAGTGCCATCTTTAGGTGCTAACACAGCAGTGGATTCATGGCTGAGTAGAGATGTTCCCAAATCTCTCGTTCCACCCATTTCGCAGAGGAAAAGTTCATGATATACATGTACATGGCCGGCTACATTTCAAGAAAGTATTTCCCTTTCTCTGCAACGAATGTGGGGATTTAATGCTGCAAAAATGGATCGAAACATCCCACAGCTCACGTTTCTACAAGCTGAACAGTATAACTCATACGCTTCGACTTGTAACCGAAAGGTCATATGACTCCGAGCAATTACGATTATTAAGAGCGACACACACAATGATACGGACAGCGTGTGCGTGAAGTCAGTGTTTAGTGACGAGCGTTGAGTTATTTTTCCTGTATGACTGGAATTTTTGCCTTCTTGTAACGAACGCTTTACAGCGTGTAGAGTGCCATAGATTGCCTGTGTGGCACCTTCTTTACTCCATCATGTGCTCATTTGCAAGGAGTAATGGGTGGCGTACGGCAAATGGCGAACAACTTCCTCTATCTAACGTTCATCTTTTATATAGATATTATCAAAGCTCTCTATTCGATTCTCTGTTTTAACTGCACTTTAATTATATGTTCTCCCTTCGTCCATTTTCCTTCCATTTTTGGGAGAACTGGTGTATAATAGAGAAAGTTTAAATAAAAAAAAATCGGAAATAAAGATAAAGACTTAAGTGTTAATAATGTGTTCCGTGAACACTATAAAGTAAAAAAAAAAACAAAAAAAAACCTCAATACAGATCAAATAAATTAGGACCCTAGAAAACCGCTTCAGCAAGCGGGCTGAAACATCACTATTAGGCGGAGGAGCAGCTTCAGGCAGCCAACGGTTAGAGGGCGGAAGAGATCTGTGGCTGATACAATGGCTATGTGTAAGGGAGTATAACTTTCAGATCAGGAGTGTAGACCCGAAGGGAACCATCGATCAGTGCTTACTGACTCCGGCAACTGTTGCAGCCAACCTGGTGCCAAACGTGGTGCTTTGCATTCCTTTGTACTACACCGGCGAGGCTGAGAGGAAGATCTGGACGACAGGGGAGCCCAGGATCTCCATACAATTTGCCCAGGCGTGCGCCCTCACTCCAGTGCCGCTGTTCTAGCGACAGAAAGAACGAGGGAGGTAGCAGTAATGAGTTATAAGCCCAGAGCGTATTGACGTTAGCTCGGACGCTACGGGTTGTCTCCAACGTTGTGAGGGATCCTCTGTCCCACTGGTAAGACAGTCTGCCTGCTATAATGGATGCTTGGAGTTTGGGAAAAACACCGAAGAGCAGACCCTGCACCAGGAAAAGACAGGAGAAGAAATCAAAGCCGCGAGCGCTGGGACTGGAAACCAAGGACGTCAGGACCATGTGCCCTCGCCTCTCCAACGATTTACAAAAGGTTGACGATACAAGAACGACAGTCGTCATCAGCAGCGAATTACAGAGGCTCAACATTGATAAAGCCGCACTTCAGGAAACCAGACTTCCTTCCAACGGCAGAATTAGAGAAAAGGACTACACGTTCTGGCAGGGGAGGGGCCCAGAAAAGCACCGTGTGCACGATGTAGGTCTCGCAGCGAAAACTCTCTACTGTCCTCGATCCAACCAGCCTCAGACAGCACGGCTCGAATGCATTCTTTACGCCTCACAATCAACTCAAGCCCCGTGAACATCATGAGTGCCTTACGCCCCCACGCTATGCTCTTCAGCAGATGCAAAGGATAAGTTCTACGAGGAGCTTGAGACCACCATCAAGAAGTTAACCCCCTCAGAAAACTTATATCTGATTAGAGACCTCAACGCCCGGATTGGTTTAGATCACGCTTCTGGCCCAGATACATCGGCCACTTTGGTGTCGGCAAACTCAAAGAGAATGGACAGAGACTACTTGAGCTATGCTCTCTTCATCGCAAACATGTTTTTTTCCCACAGAACCCGGCCACATATTGTCCTGACAGCATCCCAGATCTCGTCACTGGCATCAACTGGATCTCGTCATTATACGCAGGCCCTGGCTGAACTGTGTCCTCGGTACTCGCAGCTACCACAGCGCTGACTGCGAAACCGACCACTCTAAGGTCGCAAGCAAGGTGCAGCTCCAAACCAGACGCATCCACCGATCCAAGCAAAAAGGACGACCTCGCATCAATACAGCCATGATCTCATTCCTGAGCTTTGGGAACGTTTTGCTGATGCCATATAGAAGGCCCTCAGAAACTTTCCAACCACCAGAGTGGAATAGAAATGAAATCACATCCGTGACGCCACATATTAATCCGCTTTTGTAAAGAGAGAACAGAAAACTCCGACTAGTTCGAAGCCTGCATTTCTGATTCTGAGACAGTCATGCTCTGCTCAACTACAAACAAGACCCATGCGCAAAGACGCTGGGTAACCTTCGAAAATCCAGAAGTGATGTCAACATGCTATGCAGTGCGCCAACAGTTACTGGCATAACTTGTGTCAAAGCATACAGCTATCTGCTGTTTGAGGCAACATTCGTTCCATGTACGAGCTCATGCACAATCAAGACCGCCCCACTGATGTCAATCACTGTCAAAATCATCACCGACCGCTGGAGAGATGGGCAGAGCATTACCAAGATCTATACACGAGGGAGACCATTGTGACAGACAGCAGCGGAAAACGAAAGTGCCCTGCCAGTCATGCAAGAGCTTGATGACTCACCCACCATTGAAAAGCTCAGCAAGGCCATTGATTCACTAGAAAGCGACAAAGACCCAGGAAACGATCGCATCCCTCCTGAGATCATCAAAGCGGGCAAACAAAGCGGCATCTTCAATATCACCACGCTGTACAAGAACAAAGTCGATCGCAGTGATTGTAACAACTATCGTGGCGTATTCCTCCAAAGACCGCGACAA
Organism: Plakobranchus ocellatus; assembly: GCA_019648995.1. Classification (NCBI taxonomy): domain Eukaryota; kingdom Metazoa; phylum Mollusca; class Gastropoda; family Plakobranchidae; genus Plakobranchus; species Plakobranchus ocellatus. Next base: position 1,936,786 of record BLXT01006392.1, on the reverse strand, counting down.
AAGCAGTTACAGCGCAGTATCACGAATCAAGCAAAAAAATCATGACTTTTCTCTTGGTTTCCATACTTCCGTTTCCAAAGACTTTACTAGAAGTCGTTTTACTTACAGTTATTTCTATGTTGTTATTATTGTTAATCGCTCTGTTGTGAAGGATGTTATTGGCCCTGTGAACCTAGATGTTAAAAAACTCACCCTGAAATCTACAAGTACCTCCTCAATTTGACTTTGCCATAAGTAATCGGCATTCTAGGGCAAAAAGCCTGAGATCATGTAAAAGTAAACGTGCTCTAAGGCTTCTTCTACTATTTAGGGACTACCTATGAATTATGGGATTGGATCGAGAATGTTGGGCCTCTCCATATCAGTCTTACTCGGCAAAAGGTGGGCTTAAGTTTTGAGAGTGTTGAGTACATTTCGATGTATTAAGATCATATTTTATATATGTAAACCAGCATCATAAATCTACAAACTTTAATTTATTTCAACATGCATTAAAAGTTTTGATTTATCTAGATTACACTTTAAGTGTGGTCTGCTTTTCTTGTGGAAAAGTTGAGCATAGCAAACAGTCCTGAAATTATATTTTATTAGATACCATGTTGACTCACTGCCTGTTAAGGGTATGGACCGCATCTTTGATCCTGCATTAGATGAAGCTTTTTGCGGCCAGGTTATTTACCATTCCTGGACCGTCTGTTTGCTAATGCTAAAACCTTCCGCCTTAATAATATAATGAAAATGTATTGCTTCCCGGGAATCAAATCTTGTCAAGTTCTCCTCAGGTTTCCGATCGAAATGTTTTTAAAACCATGTGTGCAAAAATCAAATTTCCAGATGATTGGAATAAATATTTGTTGCTGATTGGAAGACAGTGCAGATTAAACATATTCGGCCTAAGTAGTTTCATATCTATAGTCACCAGTTACAATACAGGGTCTCTTGCACTAGCGATTTTCCATTGGCTATTTAAACATTGGGTGTAGTAGCCAGCATCTGACATTCATATTGACTGTGACTCGTCACTCAGGATGAAGAGATATCGTGACATGTATAGATTTTTAGTATGTTTTGTAAGGCTTTACAGTTTAATCTTTGGTAAGGTAGAATTAATCTTTCATACTGACTGAGTAAGTAAATAATTTGCTTGAATGCGTTTACGACTAGTTAGTAGGGATTGTAGTTAGCTTGTCAGTTGCTCTTGTTGAAACAAAACTCATAACTGTCTATGCTGTTGAATTAATTATTAAAGCTGTATCAAAACAATTAAGATATGAATTCAAAGATTCAGGAAATTGTCTAGCGAATAAGATACTAGTCCGTCATATTTGGAAAGCCTGTTCAGTTTCTTCTGTTTAAGGAGGCAATACAATTCTCTCTTGCCAGTTTGCTTTGAAGGATTTGGCTTTACGACTCCGTTCTTCTTTCTTGATTAATTAAGAAGTATATATAATTGTGTCGGGATTGAAATAGGTTACTATTTTAGCACGCACATAACTTTGTTTGTAAGGCATTGTACTGTAGATTCGGATGGTCGGTGCTAAAAACCAATGCGCTCAGTCTGGTTTGTTGGCTTGTTGACGCGTTCTAGGTGGAAGATTAGAGGATAATTATCATAAATTGTAAAGATATTGGTTTTTAATTTTTGGCACATACATTCTTTGTTATTATTATTAACTCTTAGGACAATTTGCGACAAAACTGAGGAAAAGAAGAAGTTTGATAAAATGCGGAAAAAAAATCATTACTGTATATTGTACGGGGTGGATTTGATAACGTCAGATGCTTCACTCCTCGAGGAGAAATCAGCACTGGCATTTAAAATATTGTAACTGTAATGTCCTCCTAGTCTCCCACACATCCTCTCTCAGCGCCATATTTTATTCACAATCAAGACAACGAGGGCAGGGAACCGAACAGTCGTATGTTAAAATGGCTGCTTTTCAGGAGAAGCAAAAAACTGATTTACTCTATAACTTTTCACACGTTTGATTAAATTTTATTGCAGATTAATGTTTTAAACGTCGCGAATATGATTACTTAGTTATAAACATTATAAAGCTCTTAGTTTTTTTTCTTTAACACTTTCGACTTTTTTCAAAACCTTAATTTAGATTGCAAACTGACGTAAGACAAGTAGGACTTTTTGGATGCTAAGAGTTTTGGGGGCAAAAAGTCATAAATCTTGTTACGATCTTTTGAAGATTAAATGTTATTAAGAAAGAGTCGTATTTCTAATTACATCTATTACTTTTCATTACTTTTTAAAATAATTTACTGACGATTTTACGTTGATATACCCAAACCAGAGTAGAAAAGGCTATTTTTTTTCAAATTCAGTATGATTCATATAATACAGTATTGCTTGAATAACGTTCCACACTTGTCGTACTTATCTAGAATAGAAGTCCTGTATCTCACTTTTGGGAATTAATAATTTTTATGAGTGGCCATTGTCACGGGTATGGGAAATGAGTTATTGGTATATGCTGGGGTTTAAAAATTAATCTGGCTACATTTACAGTTTTAAAAAATGATGGAGAAACAAACTTCAAAGACATTTTCGTTTCTCAAGAAAAAACCCAGGAACAAAAGATAAAAAAAAGAAAAGAGCCAGTACTAATTTTTGCAAACGTTAGGTTTTGAAAGATAGGACAGTGGTGAAGCGGCAAAATTGTGTCTGTTGCAAATTTTGGAGAGAACAAAAAAAGGGAAGGAGCACAACACCATAAGCTCCAAATAACATTTCTGTAAGATTTTCATCGCATTGAACATTCTAAGTAAATGTCAAAATTTTCAACCATGACCTCACAGAGGCCACGATATCACACCACAGTCAACTTAATTGAAAGCTCATACCAATGTCATCAGTATATCTCATGAAACAATATGCTCAGCATCGGTAAGCTGGTATTAGTAAAATTTCTTTAGAAGTCATGATTATTTACTGTAAATAAAAATTGCTGGTCCGCTATGTCTTATAAAGATAAAAAAAACCCATTCACCATGCTGTTTGTAAATCATGAAAATGATAATGAAATTGAAATCAACAGGGGTAAAATAAATATCTAACTTTAAGGAACGTGTAAAATAAGCAGAATTTATATATACACTTTGTTGAATGGTTGGTGTTGGTGCTACTTGCTTATCGATGGTAAAGAAGAAACAAAATTTTGTTCGTATGAATTTAACCCCAATATTACATAGCTTCCACAAGTTATTTATGCATTCTTGTGCATGGTTGTGACAATTTAGAGGCTGACATACTATATTTTTTTCTTAATTCTTCTAGTCATAAGATCGACATCTTCAAAGAAGTTCTTTAAGGAAAACTTTGTACATGATTTTTATCTCACCGTGATTTGATGTTTATTTTTTAAGATGCTACAGACAGAAAACTATTCCAAATATCCAACCAAGATCTTGTGTTGGGGGGACAATCGATGACGCAGGAACCAACACCTAGTTTTAAATTTTCTTGGAGCACTTATTTTGGTCTTTTTCAATACCTGATCTCTCATATCCAGAAATGCTCAATTCAAACGTTTTGGCATTTTATGTCACTGATTTCCTGACCCTATATATCCGCTTGACCTTCTTGTAGCCCTCTGTTAGTGTCAGAGCGCTGAACGTGGCTAGGTTTCCTCAGTGAGTTTTGTTGTTTGTATTGCAATTCACCTAGTTTCTTTTATTATTAATGTCAACATTCAAAAGCAACTTTTTTTAAAATCCAAGAAGTCTCGTGAACCACCTCATTCATAACATTATCATGTGCCTTGTGTTCAGCACATCTGATAACAGTTGCCCAATGGCTTTTCGTTTCGACATTCATGGTTCTCGACGCTGTTCCTATGGCACATGACTTTTTTTCATTCCCACAGGAATCAGAGTAGTAATATAGCTGCATGATTTTGGCTTTTCTGAGCAAAGCATGAAACAATCTTCTTGGAGTCCCTACTCGTTTGGCTTTCTATTTAATCGAATTTGCCACTGCCAAATAAAACTGAAGATACTGTGTGTTTCCTTGTAATA
>BLXT01006392.1:1907787-1917787 GCA_019648995.1 Plakobranchus ocellatus | reverse complement strand
AATGAAAGTGGAACCTGTATTTATATCTCCATTTAAGTAATACATGTGTTAAGTTATTTTTTTTTTAATAAGGGGTTTTTTTAATTCAGCAAAAAAAGTTACAAACATATCAGAACAGTTGTGATACGTCTTAAGGTTTGATACCGACATTCTTTAACATAATTTGCGAGACTCTAGTATGAACTTTATGGCGATTATCTGTTGTACCCCTTTTCATTCTTCATGACAATACATTATATATCTTCCAGAAAAATATTCTCCTTTTGTAAGGCAAAGTCCCTTGTTTTTGTCTTGTGATAAATTTACAATGAACACTGCGAAATTTTCTTTTCTTTCTGATACAGAATTTGGGGTTGTCCAGCCCTGATCCAAAGGCAAGAAGCCTTCGTGTGCAGATGATGGATAAGAAAGAGTATTCTCCGGACTCAAGTTCCATTCAAACTACTTCTTCTATATACTTTGTCATCTCATTCACTTTTATGGTTAGTCAACTTACAGTCAGAATAGTGTCTGAGAAGGAGAAGAAGATTAAGGAGGGCATGATGATGATGGGCTTGCGCAGCTCAGCTTTCTGGTGGGTCTCTTAAGCTTTAGAAAAAAGAAATGCAGATAAGAAAGTTTTAGGATATTATCATATGACAAGTGGAAAGGTATGTTTACATTAAAAAAAATGAAATAAAAATGATTTGAGGGATAAAAAATCTCTGTTACAAACCTATTCAGCAAATTGAAAAATAGTGAACATAATATAATTTGGCAATAATTGTTGAATGAATAGAATTTTAAAAAAATTGTTTAAATCAACCAACCTATTAGTATAATTTTAGTTGTCATGATCCATGGTCTCCTTAACCATTTAGTTCGTGTATCATTTGGAGTTTAATCATTTAATACTTAGAGGTTAAATATGAAAAAACAAAAATGAAACAAAAAACATCTGCCGCAAAGGTGCCCTGAGTTGTTTTGTAAAAAAAATTTAATTTTCATAGATTGGTCAAGATAAAGTAGGGAGGAACACAAGGAAAATGCAGTGAGGCTCAAAGCTCACCCAGGAGTAGCACTTAATTCGTGGTTGTCAGAAGTTTATGTAACATTTTAGCTTCAGTTACAGTCCAAACGCCTTAGCATAAAGGCCTCCAAATTAGTATTGGAGTATAGACATATGTAATCGGGTATGTAAAATATTGCTTATGTTTGGACATATTGCCTATGCAGCAGCCCTATGGGCTATGATCTAACCATAAATTTAATAATACGATAGTATGTTTTAGTTAGCAGATATTTGCTTACATAGGCTTTGTGTCAGAGTGATTGGAAAAAGAAATGGTAAAAAATGTTAGATATTGAAATGTTAAATGAATTATATATATATATATATATATATATATATATATATATATATATATATATATATATATATATATATATATATCTTAGTGTTAGAGTGCTTGAAATATTAATGGATTGTGAATCTAAATATTTAAGCATTAACGATTGTGAATGTAAATATTTCAGCTTTAACGATATGTATTTTGTCAAGTAACAGAATTTATGCTGAATTATGAGTGTTATGAGAAGTTAATGAGTGGAATGTTGTTTGATTTTTACAGGAAACAGTCCTGGAACAAGCTGAAAATCAAACTATCAAATATAAAAATGCATGGTCCTAACCTAATTTTATCCTAAAACAAGGCAGTCCTTTGAGGCCCCTACAAAGTATCTTAATTTAAAAAAGGAAAAAAAAAAAAACTCATCGTATGTCTATACCATGATACCGTCATAGATGACTTAAGAATTTTAGGACTGCAGCTTCAAACCTAACAGTGATTTTCTAATCATGTGAACATTATATCTCCTTTTTTTTCAGGCTTTCCTGGACAATTGTCTATATGGCTCTGGTCTTCTTTACCACTTGCCTTATCACCATCATTATCTTGGCTTCAAATTTTTTCCGTCAGAGCAACATCTTTATCCTGTTCCTTGCCTTCTTGCTGTATGGTGGCTCCTTTGTTTGCTTTGCCTTTATGATCACACCATTCTTTAATAAAGCTAAAACTGCTGGCTCAGTGGCTGGAATGTCTACCATCTTGTTGAGCTGCCTATATCTGGCCTTCAGTCAGACACGCAGCCCCAACAGCTATGACTCTAATTTAGATCCAGCTCTGCAATGGGTCATGTGTCTGCTTTCTCCTGTGGCTTTCGCTACTTTTACCGACCAGGTTGGTAGTTGATAGAATTATAGCTCAATCAGAGTTTGAATGACAAGAGTTTTTATTGCAGTAAAATCCATTATTTGAGATAAAACATAATAACAATGTTAGTATAAGAAGGTCTCAATGCAAAGTTGGATAAATATGATGTTGAGATTGTTTTTTTATTGATGACAAAATGTCTTCTATCAGGTCCAAATGAGTCAAACTTGTAAATTGTATACATGTATTTTACATATTGGTTGTTTTCTATATTGAAAACTTTTGTAACCTTTTCAAAAGTATCAAATGGAAAGGGCATTACAAAATGTAAGTGGGCAATTTAATTTTCCTCCAACTTCATATCTTTTTTAAAACAGAGAACAAGATTTCAGTCAAATGGTTTGATAAGACGTGGGGGCTGATAAAATATTTGACTACTCTCTTGTAATTGATGTGGTGCACTCTTTTTTACTAGGTCATTATATCTCAACTTCTTCATCAGCTACATTTATAAACTTTGGTTTATATGCTTTAAATGAGAAGCAAATTATATATAGACTTTCTGAGAGTGCAGAAAGCTTTATACTGCAATATTTTAATAGAAGCATATGATGAAATATTTCATTATCTGTTTTAAATATTTTTAAAAGTATTTTTTATATCTTGCTTTCCTGCAGAAGGAGTAGTATAGAAGCATACATTTGTCACATCCAGGAAGTTAAAAAAACAATAATTTTAATACAGAAATTTTTGATACCTTACTTGAACAATATATTTGATTTTTTAATTTTGACTTGTTTAGATTGGGTACTACATGAGTAAGGGTTAATGGACTCTCCCAAAAATTTCCAGGCATTCTATGTTCAAGGTTTGAAATCCAACAGAGGCCATCAAGCTCGAAATCACCAAGATAGTGAATGTGAAATCCTAATATCAAGCAGTACTCTATTTTGATTAACATTTTCTGCCGTTTTTTCTTTTTCTTTTTTTTTATCTTTTTTTTATATTTTTGTTTTCAATCTCCAGGCTCTTTTCTTAGACATCCATTTGAATGGTTTTGGATTTGATGACTCATTGACATACGGAAAATTTCCATTGTATGCCCCGCTGCTTATGTTATTTATAGACATTATCATCTACAGCGTCTTGACATTTTATCTGGACAAGGTAGTGCCAGGTAAGATTTTTCATTACCTTGTTTTTTTTCGTTTGTTTAGGCATGGGAGATGCCATTTTGAAGAATAAGCTTTTTTTTTTAGAATCAGTTCAAATTAGTTTAAAATATTTGTTTTCCTTTCTTGAAAAATTAAAATAATTGAATAAATCTCCTTACTACTCTGTGCTTTTTTTTGATTCATTCGTCCTCTTGATGTGCCTTTTCTGGAACAGACATTGGAGTCATGTTCCTCTTCTCCTACCATGTTCTCAGTTAATCTTATAAAGTTGTTGTGGCTATTGTTGGGGGCAAACACAGCCTGTCAACGGCTACACACAACATAAACAACAACCATAGTAAATAACTTAATCACATCGACTTCACAAGAGGTTCACACAAGTAAAAGGCAGAACACTGGGGATAGGCGACAGAAAAAAATATATTATCAAAACAGATAAATATGTAAAGAAGTAGGAAAGTTACACAAAGAAGAAGACAGATAGATACGAGGTGAGGCAAATACGAACGTCCACGCACACAGGCGCGACAAAACAGAGTAATCCGCTAAGCATTACGAGATAACTTTCATATACAATTAAATGAAGTTATCACAAAAGAAATCCACCCACTAGGAAACTCTCCCCGAAAACTACTTCATAGATCAATAAGACTTATAGATACAACCCCCACTCTAATCACTCGCACATGCACACGCCTCTAACTACTTAATCCAACGACGATCCTTGTCCGTAGAAGCCTGTCGAGAGCAATAGGGTAAATCACAATGTTCAGGGAATGTTCATATATTTATGTCCTCAGCTCAGACACGAGCAATGTTAATCAAATCACAATTTATAGTAATTCTAATGCACTGTCATTCAAAAATAATGTTTCAGATCACTAGCCCTTACGTGAGGGAAGCTAGTACAATAATAATCATAAAGTTATTTGATACCACCATTTCACAGGAGAAACATTAATTCATAGACTTGCGCCGTCTTGTGCCAGCAGTCTGGATAGGCACACAGCTTCAAGCAAAATACAAATACAAATACGAATTCAATTCGCCGCTTCCATGCGGTAATGAAGGTGGTATAAACCCAAATACAAATGTAAGGGAGGTAGTCTAGTCGCGAGTCTAGGAGTTGTTACCCAGCTCTGTCTGAGTTATCTCTCCTTTCCCCGGTCGTGTACGCGCTGACTCCCCCTGAGCGCTATGCTTGACTAGTTTATGGCACACAAGGGTGCATTCTCTGCAAGTCCAACGCAGAAGAATTGTTTGATCTTGACCGAAGAAAAGCGATTGATGTTGATAAAAGAAAACTTGATTTTGTTGTTCCATGTTCAAATTTGAAAGTAAAAATAGTCCTTGTAGCATCTTTGTGCCAATACGCACTTATTATTAAACAATGTTTTTTATATTGAATAATTCGTTAGTAGTAGGGTTTTTAACTTTTTATTGTAGGTTGTCAGATGTATTATTAAATTTAGTAGTTTTGGGAATGTAAAAGTTGGTGTATTGTAATATTTTTAGGTCTATTTTGCATTGAGTATGAAAGTGATGTTATCATTGGGTCCTTTCTGGCGCGGCTTGAAGTATGGGCTTGCTCGTTTCGGCCTACAGCTCTCTCAGAGACAAGACGTGTCTGACTATTATACTTTGCTTTTTTTAAACATACTTCACTATATAACTATTTAAGAAGAGTCAAAAGAAGACATGTAAAAAGTTCTTGAAAAACAACAAGAGCAGAACGGAGAGGGCCGGTCTGGTTGGATTTTTTTTTTTTTTTTTAGTATGTTCTAAAAATGAGTTCATTCGGTTGGGTTTGGTTTTTTTCACTATGTTCTGAAAATGGTTTCATTTAGTTGGGTTTGGTTTTTTTTACTACAAGGGCTATAACTGTAAAAATTTGGGTTACTTAGGGCACCACGAGTTATTTCCAGTGTATAGATGATAACTGTTCTGCTTTTGTTCTATTATTATTGTTCAGTCGTGGACTTATGTTTCATTTTCCTTTTCAATGGTTATTTTATTTTAATTTGCATGCAGATTCACCTTTTATTTCCGCTTCGAGCCTGACATGGAAGCTTACGAAAAGTAGTGTTGTGCTTCATTTTAGAGAATAGACAGTTGATATTTGCTCTCTTAGTGACTTGTCTAGTGTGTGTATTTTCATTCTCTTGTGTGTACAAACTGCTATTTTCCTTTTGTTTAAACACCTATAATCTTTACTCTATATATTCTCTGTATTGTGTGCATCTTTTTGTTATCTATTACGTTTTAAGTAGGCTCTAGGTGACTCCCCCTTAACACAAAGGGTCGTAGAAAATTAAAATATATCTCCTGAAGTCTGACAAATCCGCTACAACTTGCAGCCAGGACTGTCCACGACTGTTCAGTGCAAAGAATAGAGTAAGAATGATCCACTGCTCCAGAGATCCCGCCAGTGTGCAGCTCCCTCCAACTTGCCGTTGTCACGTGGCCTAACCAACCAATCACAACGCACACACCAAATCAATGACGTAAAACACAACCACACTCTCGCTACACTAAATACCCAACTATGCCCAGCTAGAATCAAAACATAACTTCACCAGTCCCAACAGCTATCATTACCTATTGACCATGACTTACGACTTTCAATAAAATTTATTCTCTGTCTGCCTCTTCTATGTTTGTTTTCAATCTTTCCTGTTATTACTAAGTGTTGCTAAGTTTTTCTTGTCATATCCTAGAAATTTTAATTGCCTTCATCATGGTTTTAATTAATGATCTCTCAAGATTAACTTATTTGAGTATTGCTTCATGGAACTTTTTTTCTGTCCATGATATCCTCATCATTCCTCTGATAAACTAAATATCTACTGCTTCTAGTTTTCCCGCTGATACCATTTTTATTTCCCAACATTCACTACCATTCTGTAGTATTTACCATGCATATGTTTTCACTATCCTTATTTTGGTTTCCACACTTATGTTTCTGTTTGCCAGTATTGGTTTCATTTTTTGGAATGTATCTTTGGCCTTGTTCATTCCTTTACTTATTTATTTTTGCATCTATCTATCATTTGATATTTTCAGGTAGCCAAGATATTTGAATTTTATAACCTGTTTGATTTTTTTTTATCTTTGCCAACGAAATTGCGTCTGGGATTTGAGGATTTCTTTAAGATGACCATACATTGGGTTGTTTTTCCCACTCAAAGACAGGCCCTCTCTTTTGCTCACTAAAACAGCAGTATCTAAGAGTTTTTATATTTGTTCACCCGATTCTATTATCAAAACTTTATTATCCTCATGCCTGAGATTATTAGAATTTTCTCCATTTACTTTTAAGCCTGAAACATCGTCAAGATTTCTTAACTCTTTCTGGACATATGCCAATATATCAGCGCTAATTTTCAGCCCCATCCGGATATATACCGGCGCTGATGAGTCTCTCTATTCTTCTTTCTTTGGCAGGAATTCTGTCTGCACCAAAAAAAAAAAAAAATCCGTCTCTAGAGAGTTAAAATTGTTTCCCTATATAAGTTGAAAAGATCAGGAGCCATCACATATTTTTGCCCCACACCTCTTTTAATGGATTTGAATCACTGTGTTCTGCTTACACTTGCAATTTGATCCCAGTACAGATTCCTGAGGACTCTCAGATCTTTCCCTCTAATGTCTTATTTTTCAAGCATGCAGAGCTGCTCTTCATGTTTTACTTGTCAAATGTCTTAGAATAATCAGTGAAGCAGAGATAGAGGTCTTTTTGCATTTCTATATACACCTTTTTATAAGCATTGGCAAAGATGATTACGCATTTCTAATCGCTTTACTAGACACAACCCAAACTTTTTTGAAAATATTTTTGGTCTTTGACTCTTGAGCATGAAAATATGCTATAGGATTGTTGTAAAATGGCTCATTAAATGTATAGATCTATGAAAATCATATTCTGTTGGCCCTGGTATTTTTTGGCATGTTATTAAAAACAAATTTACAAAGATCCTCTGGGATCGTATAGCTGTCAACGGAGTTACTGTCGTCAGATTTACTCCTAAGTTATAAAATGCTGTTTTCATTTCTATTGGTATGTTTTCTGACTGTGTGGCCTTTCCATTTTTCATCTTCTTCATTGCTGCCTTTATCTTTTCTTTATGGATAGTTGGACACTGTAGGTTTTCCTTAGTTCAGATTTTTCACCCCTTTCATCTTTGAATAGACCTTTCACACATTCTGACCATCTGTTTAGTACTTCCTTCTTTCTCATCAATACTGTCCCTTCTTTTAATTTTATGCAGCCAAGGCAGCTGCATTTGATTTTCTTACCACTCACACTGCTAATTTTAGCATGCATGAATTACTTGTCATGTTTTCGGTTTGCTCTGTTTCTTGATGTTTTATTGATCCATTCACCCTTTGTCACATTTTGTATTGATCATTTTGTTTAACTCTTTATTGGCTTCTTCATTTCTTTAATTTTGTTTTTTTTCCATCAAGTTTGGTGCTTTATATCCATTTCTTAATGCTCTTTTGTATCCTTTTGTAACGTTTTTCTCTATGACTTCATGAAGTGTCTTTTTCATTTCTGACCAAAGCTCCTCTACCTGGGGAATGTTGTTTACAGTCTCATATTTGCTAGGCACAGCTGCAGCAATTTTGTCTCTAAGCTTTTTATGCAATTTTAATAAGTCCATTTGGATTTAACATTAGCCTTTGGCTTTTTAAATATTTTATGTTTTATTTCAAATTTATAGAATAAAGAGATGAAGAAGAAGTTCACGCAATTAGACCTAGCAACAGACAAGACAAGACAAGACAGAAGACGAGAGAAAATTACAATAATTATGTCTGAGTAGGATTCGAAACCGCACCCTCGTTGGCACCCATCGCCTTGCCAGACAGAGGAACCAAGCGAACAAGCACTGAGCCATCCGCTTCCACAAATGAAAATAGAAGCATTTGATTTAGGTCATGCACCAAGCCACTTCATCTGACTAGAGTATTTGTGATATAAAGTGGGAATCCCCCGGACTATAATTACACTACTGAACGTGCCACAACACCTATGACTAACTGTGGATCTCCGAAGAGATGCATGATAACCAAGCAGATATATAGATATACATTAGAAAGAAAGGTTATCCACACAGGAAACCAAATACTCTATACATTTTTTGGCATATGGTTGTAGAGAAAAGACATTCTGCAGTTGTTGAAATTTGCTATGCTTCTTTTGGCCACCCAGGCCATTCTTTTTCATATCAATAACCCTGAGTTATATCACTATGTTAACTGCTTCAATTTCTCAAACTTTCTCTAAACAGAAATGCTGGACAGATGATAAGTTAAAATATTATACAATAATTAAATTTACCTTTTCATGTGATTGTACGAAAATCATTACTAGGCCCTACTACTAGCCAGGTGATAGTTGGTGCATTTAAAAGCTATTTAAACTTATCTCTGCTTGTGGGTAGTATAGAAACCATCAACACTACTGAAAATTTATGTGTAGAGCATTTAAAATCAATTTAGAGTAAAATTTATCTTGCTTGGGAGGTAAAACTCATGTATACAAAATGAGACTTTTTGGTTGCAAAATTGTAAAAAAGTAGATTTCACACAAGTCAGTGATCACCAACCATAGATTTAAATAATATCAATCATTGCAATATGTAAAAAGGATGATTCTAACATTCTTGCTGCAAAACGTCACAGTGCACTTAGAAAATAAATTCACAGGAAGTGATATTGGAGGGAAGGAAAGTTTTTTAATTCTCTTCTTGGATCATCAGAACTCTTAAGTTTATATGTATACATTTAGAATTTGAAGATGAGAGCTTCAACTTTGTTTAGTGGTCATATACATGACCGGTGTCTTCAGCAGTTATTTAAAAGAAGTTGGCTTTTGCCAGACTGACACGACAGGAAAAAGGCATCCCTCTATTTGATATATTTGCCTACCTGCTCATTATGTTTAATCCTCTGTAAAGATATTACCTACCATGACCGTAACCAATGTAAATGAGTCAAGCTGTAAATTACACTTTTTATTTTTTTATCTTTTCCCCCTGTTCTCTAAGAGTAAGTTTGTAGATGTGGAGTGGAAAGATAGGTTTATGCCTGTTTTAAGATATGAAGTTTGTTGTGTTTTGTGTGCTAGTGTATGTGGGATTTTTTGTGGTTGTTCATGCATTATTTCCAAGACTCATTGGTGACAATTCATGGCTGGTCTCAAGATGAATCTGTTTTACTTCTAGGTGAATATGGAGTTCGCTACCACCCACTGTATTTCTTGCAGAAGGACTACTGGTGCCCAGGAAGTGATTTGGATGAGAGAACCAAATTAATGTCTCCATCACATAGTGTAGCTCAAGCAGTTGATGTGGAGGCCATGCCAGCTAACATGCACAACAAAATGGCTATGAGGTCTGTCATGGATAATGTGTGTCTCTCTCTCTTTCTCTCTCTCTCTCTCTCTCTCTCTCTCTCTCTCTCTCTCCCTCCCTTCCTCTCGCTGGTTAATTTTTGAGTGTCTTTCTCTCTCTTTTTTTGTTAATCCATAATTGTATCTGTGATTTTTTTTCTTTCTTTCTCTCCTTATCCTTAGTTTCTTTGACAGTCTATCAATCTTTCTCCTGTCCTTCTCTTTCCAGATCCTCT